>JAJPUD010004486.1:116185-144556 GCA_023553655.1 Myrmecobius fasciatus
TTTTTTTTTTTTTTTTTTGCTGAGGCAATTGAGGTTAAGTGACTTGCCCAGGATCACATAGCTAGGAAGTATTAGGTATCTGAGACCAGATTTGAACTTAGGTCCTCCTGACATCAGGACTGGTGCTCTACACTATACCATCTAGCTGCCCCACTCATCATTTTTTATAGAGCAAGAGTAATACATTCATATATATCTTAACTTATTCAGCCATTTACCAATTTATGGGTATTCACTCATTTTCCAATTACTTGTTATCATAAAAAGAGCTGCTATAAACATGAGGGTTCTCTTCCTGCGTTTATGAAATTCTTTGTCATACAGACCCAGTCTTGACACTGGATCAAGGGGAACGCACAGTTTTATAGACTTTTGAACATAGTTCCAAATTGTTCTCTAGAATGACTAAATCATTTCACAACTCAACCATTAATGCATCAGTGTTTCATCTTCTAACATGTTTTCCAACATTTAGTATTATTTTTTTTCTTTTCATACCAATCTGGTAGATATGAGGCAGTATCTCACAGCTGTTTTAATTTGCATCTATATAATCAATAGTAATTTAGAACATTCTTTCACATGACAATAAATGGCTTCAATTTCTTCATTTGAAAATTGTTCATATCCTTTGACCATTTATAAATTGGAAAGTGACTTTTATCTTTAGAAATTTGACTCAGTACTGATGTAATCACATGACAAGGTTGGGAGAGCAAAGCTGATGTGCGCAAAGATTATGAGAAATCACAATGAGTCATTCTCCCTGCCAAAAGGTCCCTTTATTAGTGAGTAAACATCTCAAACAAGAACCAATTATGATTTTGTGCCATACTTTGGGAAGGAGCAATTTTTATACACAGAAAGAGGGGAGAGAAACCAGAAGAGATGTTTTGACAAACAGCTGGGGAGATGTTCTGCTTAAAGGATAAGATCAGGGAGGAGGGGAAAAAAGATGTTTGAAGGATATGATCAAGGAGTAGGGAGAGACCATGGATACTTGAGGGACAAAAACAAAGTTCGGGGAAACAAAGTCAGGGTAAATTTGGAAAAAGCAAAGTTTGAAAAAAAATTTGTTAAAACAAAGTCATTGGAAATTTAGAAAAACAAAACAGGGGAGAGTTGGGAATTTCAGAATTTCAGAATAGATTAAAGAATTTTAGTCTTAGATAGAGAGCATACTGGTTTGAGTTCACATTACTTCTCTACATATTTTAGAAATGAGGCCTTTATCCCAAACACTGGCTGTAAAAAAATTTCTTCACCTTTCTGTTTTTCTTCTAGTCTTGGCTCCATCAGCTTTGTTTGCACAAAGCTTTTTAATTTAATGTAATCAAAATTATCGATTTTTTATTTCCTTCTTCATTTTCAGGAATTTACATAGTTTGGGAGCCCTGTAGTTTTTCAGGATGATTTTCCTTGTTTTATGATTCTTACTATGTTTAAGGTGTTTTTTTTTAATGTAATAATAATAATAGCTGATATTTATGTAGTATTTATTTTATACCAGGCACAACAATAAGTGTTTTGCAAACAATATCACATTTGATCCCCACAATAAACGTGGGAGGTAAATGCTATTATTTTCCTTGTTTTCCAATTGAAGAAACTGAGTAAAAACAGCAAGCTAAAATGTAGCTGGATCTAGATTTAAACTCGGGTTTAAATCTGCAGGGCCAGTGATCTATCCATTGTGTCACCTAATACTTTAGCATTGCTTAGGTAATATTGTTATTATCTTTTGATTGGCTCAGTGCAAACAAATATTTTAATGAATGGTATCAATGACTACCAATAATAGTATGTTGAAAAGAAACAAATCTACAGATCAAATCAACAATTGACAAATTTCTTTTATAGGGAAAAATAGAAATGCTAGTCAGATAAAGTCATTTTATTTAATAATTAAATTTGTTTTTATTTCACTTACTACATTTTACTCCTCCCCCTCCCCCTCCCACAGATCTTTAAAGCAAAAGATATGAAAAGTATGAAAGAAAAGTTCCATAAAACTAACAAAGATGACTGTGTATGGTGGTACATACCTATAATCCAAACTACTGAGGAGGCTAATGATCCATAAAGTAGGATTTTATTTATTAGCCTATTATAATAGGTTAGTTGGATGTCCACATTAAATTCTGCACCAAACACCAGCAACAGGAGGCTCCCAGGCTGCCCACAATTAGAATAAGTGACCCAGGCCAAAAATTAAGGCCAATATTCCCAAACTAATAAAGTAGAGTATGCAGTTTGTTACTTTGCACTTCTGGCCTGGGAAAGATATAGAGACATAGTCTTAAAGAAAAAATCAAAAACTAAATAAGTCAATCAACCCTGACATCATATTTTCTATAAAGTTTTTCATGTCCATATTTCCCTTCTACTTCCAAAAACAGTTGATTTCCATAATTCTTCTTTGAACTATATTTGGTCAATATAATTGTAGAACAATAGGGCATATAATATTGGCAGTAATAAAGCAAAAGGTACAAACATTTTATTCATTTTCTATACATAATTCCAAATTACTTTCCAGAAGTATGGGACCCATTCACAGCTTTACTTTAGCATATGATTATTATTAACAATAATAATAATAGCACTTGTACATAACATACTATGTGCCAGACACTATGTTGAGCTTTATAAAAATATTTCATCTAATATGGGTTTAAACCACACCTCTAAAACATATTAGTTACATGACTCTAAGCAAGTCATTTAACCGCCCTGAACTCAATTTCTTCATTTGCAAACTGTAATATTTACTTGTTGTGATGTTTAAACAACATAATACATGTAAAACATTTTGCAAATTTTTAAATAAATAAATATTAAAACAAATAAATAGAGGAAGGAAGAAAGGAAGGAAGAAGGGAGGGAAGGAAGAAAGGAAGGAAGAGAAGGAGGGAGGCAAAAAGGAAGAAAGGAAATGTATAAGGGGTGGGCCAAGAATATTGTAAGAGGGAGTGATAACTGATGGACTGATCCTTTAGCTCATTGATATCTCACAGAAAGTTAAGACCTCCAGGGAGAACCTTCTCTATATTGAAAGGACTCCCTATTGAGAACTTACAATATAGACAAAAATAGACAAAAAGTTACATTGGATGAGAAGAAATAGATAGTTTGTGATTTTACTTATTGAAAGAGGTGCTTATGTAAATGAATTCACAGATTCAAAAAGGTTAATACAGTATTATAAAAAAGGAGAATATTGTTTTTAAGGCCTCTAGGTGACAGTGTACAGTGATGGATCTGGAGTCAGAAAGATGTGAGTTCAAATCTAGTTTCTGATACTTACTAGCTATGTGACCCTGAGCAAGTCAATCAAACTTACCTACCTCAGTTTTCTCATCTGAAAAGTGACCTGGAGAAGGAAATAACAAACTATTCTAGGATATTTGCCAAAAGAAAACACAAATATAGAAACAGAGTCAGATGTAGACATGACTGAAACAACTTAACAGCAACAAAAAGTAAGCTCTCAGAGGAACAACTAGGTGTCACATGGAGCAGCTAAATTGTGCAGTAGACAGAGTAGTGGATCCTATATATTAGCAGGATTCCTTTTCATGAGTTCAAAACCAGCTTCAGAGTATTAGCTATGTAACCCTGGGTAAGTCACTTAACCTTGCTTGCCTCTTTTCCTCTTCTATATAATAAATTGGAGAAGGAAATAGCAAAACACTTTAATTTCTTTGCCAAGAAAACCTCTAATGGGATCACAGAGTATAACACAACTGAAACTCAGCAACAACAAGGCAAAGAAGGGTAAGTAACAAGGGAACTGAATAAATTGTATGTTATAATGCTCACAATTACCTGAAGTAATATGTTCAGGAATACATAAGTTTTCAGGTGTCGCATGAGATAAGGAGAGCAGCTGTTTATTTGGTATCTCATTTACTGATTATATATGCAATTTTGAATTTGCAATTATATTTTAATGTGTCTATCTTTTCAACATTTGAGGATTTCATAAAAATCTGAAACTATATAAGAACTAATTAAAAAGAGGTGATTTTTTCCCTCCTCATCCTATTCCTATCTCCTCTGATTGCATTTTAGGTATTCCAGCTGGTTATCTAAGCCACTATATTAAAATTATAAAAATTAAAATTGCTACTCAAGAGAAATAAAGGTTTTAATGTAACCTAGCAACTTTCAAATGAATTTTGAAAGGTAATCCTGATCAAAGGGGTTACATGCCTCAGAATTACAAATTTGAAAAACTTTTTTAGTTGGATGATTGAAAATCATTTATACAAAAAACATTCACTTGAACTTGATGATGCTCAGGGAAACTGAAAACAACAGTAGGAGTAAAGGTTGAATCAATGTCACCAATTTGAACGAGAAAATGAGCATAAAGTCACAAGTATATATTTCTGTTTTCATGTGAATAGCTGTTTCACAGCATGTCTGTTTCTCCCACACTTCATTAACTTACTTCTAGTACAGATGGTTTTCGTTGTACCATGTTTCCAATAACCCAAAACTCAGACTGAGCTTCTATTTTTTTTTGTAGTTAGAGAATTATTAAGTATATAGACAATTACTTGCTGAAGAGATAGCATTTAGCAGCAGGAGATTGGTGGATAGCTCTCTGACATAAACCCATTTCTGGAATAGATTACTACACAGACCTTTTGATTAATGAAGGAAGAGAGTTTGCCACTCAAAACAGAATTAAAGACAAATTATATATGTAGCACATCATTCTATCACCACCTTTAAATCAAGATCCTGCTAAAAAACTAAAATTATTCTAAAAAACAAGGACAGTGATGAGTATTTTTCTCCTGTAAATGCATTGCTATGTTATATAAGCTTTCCTTGTTTGATAAAATTATGCCTCTTATGGCATATTTTCTTTTAAATGAGCTTCAGTTAAGTAAAACATCAATTGCCCCTATATTTTTTTTAATAAAAACAAACATTTTAATTGTCCTGTAGAGATTTAAAATAAAATCCTTTGGAAAACTCTAACTTCACAATAATGATTAATAAAGTTTATAATTAAAAGATGCTAGGTATAGTGCTAAATGATTTACAATTATTGCATTTGATTCTTTCAGAATCCTGAGAAGCAAATGTTATTGGTATCCCCATTTTTTAACAGATGAAAAGAGTGATCAAACAGACTTTAACTGGTTTGCCTAGAGACTCTTAGCTAGTAAGTATGTGAGATTATATTAAACTGAGATCTTTCTTAATTCAGGTCTGCCATTCCATCCATCATATCAGCTAGCTGACTCATAATTACACAACTTAAAATAAGAACACTAAAATTTTCAAAAAAATATTCTTTTCATGAAAGATTTCCAAATAAGACTACTGTAAGTAATAATGGGCTTTATTAAATTTCAGCTACTTAGTAGAATTTAACATAATCATAAGATAGCAGTAGCTGGGTGGATACTCTATCTCAATAGTTAGAATAGGAAAGGCAATTTATGACTTCATACTTTAAAGCAGAACTTCATCATTTTCCTGAAATCAAAGTCCGTCTTTTCAATATCAATACTCTCCTATTGATACTATATGTCTAGAAGTCATGGGACATCATGATCTCCAAAAAGTCAGTATGGTAGGTCACCCAAAGGGTAATAAAGAGCCACACAATGGGGAGTTAGGAGGTTATAATATAATAGGAAAGGAAAGAGGAAGGAAACAAGCATTTATTAAGTATATACTATACTATGTGTTTACAAATGTTGTCTCATCTGCTCTTCACAACAACCCCAGGAGGGAGGTACTGTTGTAATCTGAATTTTACAATGTAA
Organism: Myrmecobius fasciatus; assembly: GCA_023553655.1. Lineage (NCBI taxonomy): Eukaryota > Metazoa > Chordata > Mammalia > Dasyuromorphia > Myrmecobiidae > Myrmecobius > Myrmecobius fasciatus. The sequence continues at coordinate 121,978 of JAJPUD010004486.1, forward strand.
AAAACTAAAGCAGACAGAAGTGACTTAATAGTGCCCTACAACTATTATATGTCTAGGACAAGATGTGAACTTAGGTCTTCTTTGATCTAGGTCCAGAACCTTCTAACTACCAATATACTACCATATCTTTTATTCATTTTATTCACATACATCAATCCTGTTTTCTCCCTCCAAATGTCTGTAATTACCATAAACTCCTATATACATTGTTTATGCTTCTCTTTTAATATACTTTCTTTCAAGCCAACTTTGTATGTCAGAAAAATTGTCTTAAATTTTATGTCCAAGCCCAACTTTCAACCCAGATGCAGAGCATTAATAGAAGCAAAAATGAGTGAGTCAGCAAATAAACTAAATTCAGGCTTTGATAATTTCTAGATCTTGTTCATTCTTGCTGTTGCTTCTTTTGCGTCTGAGTTCTCTTCCCCAAAGCATTGACTGCAAGAACTTTGTAATGGAATTGTGGGACGGTAGAAGTGGTGGATTTAGAAGCATAGAGTTTAAGTTGGAATCTAGACCCTGCTACTTTGAGTTTTTAGAACTTTGGATAATTCATTTACCTTTTCTGGGCTTCTATTTCCTCATTTGTTAAAGTGAGAATATTGGACTAAATAATACTTAGTCTGTTACAGATTTAGATTCTGTTCCCCCAGAAATGTCATAATACTGCTAGGAAAGGAAAATATAAATATTTATAAATGATATAAAGGAAAACTAAATATATAGTATATGTATATATGTGTGTGTATGTGGTTATAATTTTCTACTTCTTTGGTATTTGGAATCAAAATGTGAAAAATAAGACTTAAGAATTTAAGATTTACACTATTGATCAGAGAAATGCAAATTAAGATAACTCTGAGGTACCACTACACATCTGTCAAATTGGCTAAAATGACAGGAAAAGAAAAGGTTCAGAGGCTCATTCTTTTCCTTTGGTATTTGCTTTGGATGTTTCACAGTTAATCTGCTGATCCATTGGCTTGTAACCAGGACAGAGTAGCCTAAAAGCCTCCCAGTAGATAACTCAGTGTGAGATGCAAAAATGCCCTGGCTCCCTGTCTTGGCTCCCAGTGCTACATCTACCCTTGGCCACCTTTCCCCCCACCAGACTGAAACAGACCTTTTCAGAAGTTCTTCTGCTAGAAATTCTTATACTCCAAATATTTGTGGATTCTGTCACTTCAAAACCAATTGAGAGGTTTGATCTGGTGTTGATCTGGGGGAAAATAGGAGCTCAGATAAAGATTTGTCTACTCTCCACCATCTTGGCAGTGGCCATGAACTACTTTATTGAGTTTCATTCCAACTCTCAAGTATTATGATTCTGAAATTCTACAAACATTTAACAATACTAGCAAGAAAAAATCCTACTTGGCAAACTTTGGAGCATACTGCTTAATTGGTTGTTGTCCTTCATACTCAAAGAATATCAAAATAGCATCAGAATATCAGGGTCAATGTTAATGTCAATGTCTCCAAATGTGGTTGAACACATCAATATAATTTCACAAGACTCTACCACAGTTTAGTCACAATTATTTCATATCAATATTTGGAGTGGAGATGTCTAAATTTATGCAGTCAACAACTCTCTTGAGCTACTGCAATTCTACTTTGCTCATACAGTATAGTACCTTCTTTTAGGCACACATACCATGCTGTACGTTCCTTTACTAGTGTGTTCCATATTTCATAATTCATTCCAAAGTTCTTTAGAGAGCCCTTAATAGTGTCTTTATATTGTTTCTTCTGACCTCTGCATGGGCATTTGCCTTGTGTGAATTATCTGTAAAACAGTCTTTCAGGAAACCATTTGGCATTTGAATAATGTGGCCAGCCCAGTGGAGTTGTGCTCTCCATAAGCATTCTGCAACATATAGCATTTAGTTACTAGAACATTCTGATTGACTAAATAATATTCATTAAAAAAAAAAGTGATTTATTTTTCCTTGAGGGTATAGTAGGAGAATATTGTGGTGAATTTAAAGATGACTAGCAAGTACAAGAACTTTTAGGGAAATTTCTGATTTCATGCATAAATTCAAATCTATGCAAAATCTATTAAAGATTTCTAAAACTGGGGATATAATTTTCACCACAAACTTAAAAATTCAATTATTCAATTATTAGGCAAAAAAAGGCAAAAAAAAAGGTTAAGTGACTAGAACAGTACTGATAATAAAGTTACAATACATACTGCTTTGTTAGAAGAAAGCAAAAACTACTACTAAGAAACTGGTGATCTATAAATTGGGGATATGCCTAATACAGAAAGTAGTGATATACCAAAGTATTTAGAACAACACTTTTTGTAATAATAAAGAATTGGAAACAAATCCTAGCCAACTAGGATTTTTTCTTGCTAGTATTGTTAAATGTTAATAGAATTTCAGAATCATAATACTTGAGAGTTGGAATGAAAAAACACTTAATTGAAGAAATGGCTAAACAAACTGTCATACATGAATGTACTAGAATGACCCTGTATTGTCAGATATGATGTATGTGATGAATATAGAGAAACAGGAAAAGTTCTATATGAACTGAAGCAGAATGAAATAAGCAGAGCTAATATGCATATGTGTGTGTGTGTGTTTCCATGATAATTGCAGTAATAGAAACAGAATGAACAACTGCACATACAATCAAAATTAGAAAGATCAATCAAGAAAATTAAAAGAGCAAAATTGAATGAGGAGATATGAGAGGATACTCCCAACCCACCTGTTCTGGGATATGGGAGGTACACATGTATTATGCATTTTACAATTGTGTTTTTGGACTTTTTTCAACATATCACTTATTTCTGGATATTTTTATCTTTAAAAATACTATTTTTGAGTGGCAGTGAGCCTTTCACGTGACCCATACTTCCCCAAAACCCGAGTTAAGCTGTCCCCCCTCCTCTTCTGGACCCAAACCGTGGTGGGAGGATAATGCTCTTCTACTCCTTCTTCAAGTCACTTGTGGGAAAGGATGTGGTCGTGGAACTCAAGAATGACTTGAGTATTTGTGGGACTCTGAACTCTGTAGACCAGTATCTCAACATCAAACTAACAGATATCAGTGTTACAGACCCAGAGAAATATCCTCACATGCTCTCTGTGAAAAACTGTTTTATCCGGGGTTCTGTGGTCAGATATGTGCAGCTGCCAGCTGATGAAGTTGACACCCAGCTTCTACAGGATGCAGCTCGGAAGGAGACTATGCAGTAGAAGCAGTAATGACTGTTAACACTACCTTCGTGACATTTATTCCCCTAGCCTCTTGTTCAGGATCCTTTTTTTTTTTTTTTTTAAGATTTTTTTCTGTTTGTTTTTTGAGAAGCAAGAAATAGTTGCTAAAAATATAATGGAGGGGAGAAGTTATCCTCTATACCAGGAAAGTTGGATAGGGGAAGGGAAGAGAGTATTGCACAAAGTATTTATCTTGACTTCTTCCCAAACTCATCCTTTCTCCTTTCTGGAAAGGTGAAAAATGGGTGGAAGGTAATGGGACTGTCTCCCCAGGATAGAGATGCCTCTCAAATTGGGGAGTAAAAAAGAAACTGTCCCACATCAGGAATAAAGTTTGAACCTTGGAGTTGTCTGTCTGATTGTGAATAGACTACTTCTCAATTCATTGCTGACTCATGATCTGGTCACTGATAATCAAATTTTGGAGACCATCCTCAATTCATCTGGAGATTATTCCCTAGCCCTACCCTTGAGCTATAGAATTAACATGTCTATGACTGAAAGCTGTATAAGTGTATCTCCGTGGTTCTGTTTCTTTACTGGATTCTCTTAGAATTCAGTCCACTCAGTAATGGTGCCACATTGCTTTTAATAAACTTTGTCCCTTGAATTAGGAGATGGGGTCAAGCCTGCAAATTCTTTTGAAACACTTTGTGAGACCTGTCTGGGACTTTTGGGGTCCCCCTTTCTTAACCTCAACATTACTTTTGTGTAAATTGTTCTAATTCTGCTCACTTTGGCTGCATTATTTCATGAGTTTTATTTCTTCTGAAATTATATATTTCATCATATGACAAGATAATCTTATATACTACAATTTGTTTAGTACAGGATGGTAGCCTTTCAGTTTCTAATTTTTGGCTACCATGAAGATAGCTACTATGAATATTTTTATATACATAGACCTTTTTACTCTTTGATTTCATTGGGGAACAGGCCAAATAGTTACTATTTAGTACTGGGTCAAATGGTATGCTCAATTCCAAATTTTCCAGATTGGCTGGATGATTTTACTCCACCAACTCTGTGCTGTTATTGCTTTTTTCCCTATAGCCCTTCTAATATTTGTCATTATCCTTTTTTGTCATATTAGCCTGCAATGTATATATGAGGTAGAACTCAAAGTTACTTTAATTTGCATCTCTATTAATGATTTAAAAAAAAAATTTAGTTTATGAAATAAAAAATTTCCTTAGTATAATTTTTAAGATGCACACAAAACTACAAATTGATTATGTATAACTTGTTCTTCCCTTTAAATATACAACAAAGTTTTTGTTCCTCTCCCTAGAGATGGCCACCATTAGACACACATATATAAACAATTCTGTACATATTTCTATTTCTTAGTTCTTTGGATACAGAATAGTCAAAATAACTTATTCTCTCAAAGTCTTAAAACAATATTGCTGGTAATATATACCATGTTCTCTTGGTTTTGCTGATTTTGTTCTTATCTAAAATATATGAAAAATTTTGTCAAATCTATAAGAATACAAGTCAGTGATTTTAAAGTATTTTTTAAGGGTGCGATTATTGAAAGCTAAAGAGATAAAGAGTGATATAAGCAAATTAGAGGAATATAAGATAGTTTACCTCTCAGATCTGTGGAGAAGGAAGGAATTTTTGTCCAAAGAAAACTGGAACTCTTAATTGAACCCCAAATAGATAATTTTCATTATATTAAGTCAAAAAGTTTTTGTACAAACAAAACTAATGCAGACAATATTAAGAGGGAAGCAATAAATTGGGAAATCATTTTTACATTTAAGGGTTCTGATAAAGGCCTTAGTTCTAAAATATATAGAGAACTGACTCATATTTATAAGAATTCAAGCCACTCTCCAGTCGATAAATGGTCAAGATGACAGGAAAAAATAATGACCAATGTTGGAGAAGATGTGGGAAAACTGGGACACTGATACATTGTTGGTGGAACTGTGAAAGGATCCAACCATTCTGGAGAGCAATTTGGAACTATACTCAAAAAGTTATCAAACTGTGCATACCCTTTGCCCAGCAGTGTTTCTACTGGGCCTATATCTCAAAGAGATCTTAAAGGAAGGAAAGGGACCCACATGTGCAAGAATGTTTGTGGCAGCCCTTTTTGTAGTGGCTAGAAACTGGAAACTGAATGGATGCCCATCAATTGGAGAATAGCTAAATAAATTATGGTACATGAATGTCATGAAATATTATTGTTCTATAAGAAATGACCAGCAGGATGATTTCAGAAAGGCCTGGAGAGACTTGCATGAACTAATGCTGAGTGAAATCAGCAGAACCAGGAGATCATTGTACATGGCAACAACAAGACTATATGATGATCAATTCTGCTGGACATGGGTCTCTTCAACAATGAGATATTTCAAACCAGTTCCAATTGTTCAGTGATGAAGAAAGACATCTACACCCAGAGAGAGGCCTGTGGGATCTGAGTGCAGACCACAACATAGCATTTTTACATTCTTTTGATGTTTTGTTTGCATTTTGTTTTCCTTCTCAGGTTTTTTTTTTTTTCTTGTAGATGCTATTTTTCTTGCACAGCAAGATAACTATAAATATGTATACATACATTGAATTTGTCATGTATTTTAACATATTAACATGTATTAGACTACCTGCCATCTAGGGGACGGGGTGGGGGAAAGAAGGGAACAATTTGTAACAGAAAACGTTGCAAGGGTCAATGTTGAAAAATTACCCATGCATATGTTTTGCAAATAAACTTTAATAATAATTTAAAAAAAAAAGAATTGAGAACAACAAAAAAGAAAGTTTTAAAAAAATACTATTTGTTTCATAAACATCTCACAGTGGATACTGGAAATAATTAAACTGACATAATTAATAGAAGACATTGATAAGAATAATTAAAAAAAAAAAAAGAAAATATCACCCAAGGACATATGTTGTCCTGCACTGCCAGGTGTATGTTTTACCTAGGTCATACATGTGCCTAGCCTAAAATGTTCCTGATAATGTGTGCTCTCCATTCTTGTGTTATGATCTTGCAAACTCCTGCTGTGTGTTTCATATTTGGGCCTGCTTATTACTCTTCACATGTGCCCCTGATAGTGTTCCCTGCAAATGTACCCTTATGTAATTGCCTATGTATATTACCTTCCCCAGTTTTATATGATTATTTATGGAGTGAACTATATGTGTACATGAGACAAATCTGTTGTTATTTTATCTACTATTCTATTTGTCTTAGGCGCAAATTAATACATTGTCTGCTTATCTGGTAAATAGCTCTTCAGCTATGATTTCATGTTTTTGAAAACCCATGGAGTGGTTTGAACTTGGAGTTTATTTTTCTTCCCCTGAGTAGCTGGGAGAGATTGGAAAAGGTTACTCATCACGGACTATGCAAACACACTTTTTTTTTTTCTATTTGATTTTGCTCAATTATTTATATATTTGGAGGGAAGGGCAGAATGAAGATATGATTTTTTCAATATAGCTAAGTCTCCACTCTCCAATCAATAAATGGTCAAAGGATATAAACTGACAATTTTCAGATGATTAAATTGAAACTATTTCTAGTCGCATGAAAAGGTGCTCCAAATCACTATTGATCAGAGAAATGCAAATTAAGACAACTCTGAGGTACCACTTCACACCTGTAAGATTGCCTAAAATGGCAGGAAAAGTTAATGATGAATGTTGGAGGGGATATGGGAAAACTGGGACACTGATACATTGTTGGTGGAGCTGTGAACGGATCCAACCATTCTGGAGAGCAATTTGGAGCTATGCTCAAAAAGTTATCAAACTGTGCATACCCTCTGACCCAGCAGTGTTTCTATTGGGCTGATATCCCAAAGAAATCTTAAAGGAAGGAAAGGGCCCTACATGTGCAAGAATGTTTGTGGCAGCCCTTTTTGTAGTGGCTAGAAACTGGAAACTGAATGGATGCCCATCAATTGAAGAGTGGCTGAATAAATTATGGTATATGAATGTTACGGAATATTATTGTTCTGTAAGAAACAACCAGCAGGATGATTTCAGAGAAGCCTGGAGAGACTTGCATGAACTGATGCTGACTGAAATCAGCAGAACCAGATCATTGTACATGGCAACAACAAGACTATATGATCAATTCTGATGGACATGGTTCTCTTCAACAATGAAATGGTTCAAACCAGTTCCAATTGTTCAGTGAATAAAACCATATACACCCAGAGAGAGGGATATGAAATGTGGACCACAACATAACATTTTCATGTTCTCTATTGATGTTTGCTTGCATTGTGTTTCCTTTCTCCGATTTTTTTTTTCTTGTAGATATGATTTTTCTTGCACAGCAAGATAAGTGTAGAAACATGTATACATATATTCAATTTGTCAAGTATTTTAACATGACATTGTAGTGGATTTCCTGCCATCTAGGGGAGAGGAAGGAACTAGGGGGGAAAAATTGTAACGGAAAGCTTTGTAAGGATCAATGTTGAAGAATTACCCATACATGTTTTGCAAATAAAAAGCTTTAAAAAAAATAGTCTCATTCCTGAAATTCCCTTTAATTATGCAACTAAAAATGTAACATTAGGGGCAGCTAGGTGGCACAATGGTTAGAACACCACCCCTGAAGACAGGAAGACCTGAGTTCAAATCTGGTCTCAGACACTTAACACTTCCTAGCTGTGCAACCCTAGGCAAGTCACTTAACCCCAATTTCCTCAGCAATAAATTAAAAAAAAAATGTAACATCAACTTATAAATGTTAGATATTTGACTAAAATTGAGAGAAGTTAAGTCACTTGATAATCAGTCAGCTAGAATTTGTCGGAGGTATGATTTGAATCTAGGTCTTCTAGGTTCTAAAGTATTAGTTCCATGATATCACTAAAAGATATGTTTGTATATACAGACTTGTGTAACACACACATGCCTGTGCACACACATGTGGGCATATATGTGCCTTACATGTGTATGCATGTGTTGTATTGTGCACATACAAATCAGGTGTGCGTTGTGTGCACTTACATGTACATGTGTGGTGCGCATATATCTTGCATGAATGCATATGTATATGCATGTGCATGTTTTTACAACACATATTTTATTAATGAAAATTATGAAAATTAAATAGCATGTATATGTGTGGATGTGTGTGTATTACAAGTGATTTTTCTAAGATTTAAAAGTCTTAATAAAAATTCTAGTCTATGCTATTCTTTTGGAGCCAAAAGAAAAGATATTAAGGCAGGATACTAGAATCGATCACTTAGAGTCAGACTATTGAAAAAGTTTTGATTTTTTTCTTTTTTTTTGTATCCTTAGCATAAAATAAGCATTTTTATACTCTAGTACAATAAAAAGATAATTGCACATGAAAATGCAAATCTATTATATATAACTTGCTATCCCTTTTAAATATACAAAAAGGGAATACAGTTAAGATACCCTGAAAACACTGGGATGACCTCTTATAGTGTAATTATGGGAGGACACATCCTAGAGTAGTTGGGACAGAGATCATAAATAGGTTATGATATGCATCACTGAAGAGAGTACACACAACAATAACCTCATTCACAGATCCATTGGAGGATTGGAATATATGTAAAATGTAAATTTGTCACATATCTATTTTGGAAAAACCATCTAGAGTGGGGTGGTGGGAAGTATGAAAGGACTTTAATAAATTCCCTAACCAGGTCTCACCTTGGTTGTAAACTATGGAAATAGATTCTAGAAATAAGACTTTAATATTGAAATTTTTCAAGAATCATTTCACTAAGATAAGAATGATAGCAAAAAAAAATGTAAAGAAAAATCATGAATGATAATATTACCCACAAAAGGGCACTGTATAGGCATGAATTATTTCCTACTCTTAAGGCTACTTTCAAATTGTTATAAAATCACTCCCAGTAATAAAAATACACATTTTACTAGTTTAAATTATGAAAATTAGATTGCATGTATATATGTATGTGTGTGAGCACATGTACATGAAGGTGTGTGTACTACAAGTGACTTTTTTAAGGTTTTAAATTATTATTTGTTTTTAGTTTGTAGAATAAAATAAGCATTTTTATAATGTAGTACAATAAAAAAGATATATGAACATGCATATCTATTATATATAATTTACTGTTCCTTTTAAATATACAATAAAGTTATCATGTAAGTTTTTTTTCTTTTTTCTTATGTCCTCCCTCTCCCCTTGATATGGCTATCATTAGACACAAATATGTATGTATGTATGTATGTATACATGTGTGTATGTATGTATATGCACATATAATATAAATGTATATTCATGTGTATGTATGCATGAAAATTATTCTATGAATATTTCTATTTATCACTTCTGTCTTGGAAGGCAGATAACATCTTTCCTACTTTTATTTTTGTCACATTCTGACTGAAAGTTATAATCACAATTGTTGAATTAAAATAAAAACAGGGACCACTAAATGACACATAATTAATTCCACATCTTAATATGTGGTAGAAGTTTGATTTCCTGGAGAGAGTGAGATTTTCTAGGTGCTCTTGACAGAAAGTGGCATTGTGTTTATAGTATCAAATCCTAATATGACATTAAGTATTTTCTATAATTGTTCTATATTTTATGATTACCTAAAAGAAGCTGACCTAATAGATACATATGGTACAAAAAGAAGTAAAAAATGTACATAATCACACTTTAAAATACAACAGAATATACAGTTCAATGAATTAGTAATGTACAAGTACGTGTGTATATACACATAGACATGTGTACATATATTACATAGGTACACAGGTACATGCATGCGTGCATACATACATACACATTGAATACTCTCTGCCTATGAAAAATAATCAAATTTGGTACAATATTTAATGAGAGAAATAGATTAAGTTACATGGGATAAATTCTGAAATATTTGCTCCTACTGCTACTGTTTGGTTTCAAACATAATCTCAGAAAAATCACTTATTGGTGACCTAAAGGCATTGGAGAGACACAAGATAGATAAAAGTTTCATTGGTATAAAAAGAATTATCAAGGATATGAATGATTAAAAATAAAGGAGTAGAATACCTAGTGAAATGCACAACAGATATATAGCTGTCAAATTAAAAAAAAACAAACCTCCAGAAATATTAACTAAGTTTTCTATAAGATGCTTTTAGAAGGGCATAGTTATGAATCATTTAAAGTGAAAAATAGCAACGGGTTTAGGATTTTCATCAAGATAAAGAATATTTACATTGAAAAGATTCTAGATCCACTGGAATATTACAGAAATTAATAAAAATGAAGACAAAATGACACTTGACAAAATTAAAACTATAATATTTTGTAAAGACAAAAAAAATGACTTTCAATATTGTTATCAATAATTATGGGAAAAATACTACATTTTGATGGTCTCAGAACTTTGTTCTTCATGTATATTTTCAACTTACAATAGTATTTAAAACATTTAATGCCATACATTGAACTGAATGTACACAATTAAGAACTAGGTTAGTGAAAAATAAATCCAAAATATTGAATATTTTGTGCAAAAGCCTAATTAATTTTATTGGGGAAAATAAGTAAATTCATCTGTAAGTGTTTGAGAATCTAATGATTTCCAGAGATTCAGAATGAATTCAGCAATAAAAACTAATTAGAAAGCAAATGAATGCCTAAAATATCTCGTGTGTGCTTAAAAATATAAAGACCATTAATTGAAATTAAAATTTAACAGTAGCCTAATGCCACACAACATAAAATTCCATCTGTTGTGCATAATCACTAAGCAAAAATAGATAGGGAATAGTTTATGTTTCTTTGGTTTCTGGCTACTTAAAACATTATAAAGAAAATATAATTTTGGAGTGAGAAATATAATATTCATTACAGTCAGTTGCTGGTACTTGAATTCTTTGCTAAAAGAAATCCTGGGGTGTGTGTTGGACATGAATAGATTGTAAATATATTACCTCTCTCTCCAAACACAATACTTCCAAACATATATTTTTGTTGAGAGCCTGATGTCACAGATTTACAGTCTTGACTCATCACAATCACTCAAAATATTTAGATCTTATTGTTTCTAACTCTTGCATTCACATCCTTTTCTTCATTCATACGCATACTCATAAATTAAACACTCATCATCTCTCACCTGTACTATCACAATACCTCCTCACAATACCCCCCTACATATTCTACTCTATTCTAAATATCTTCCTTCTGTAATTCATTCTGCACTTGAATTCTAAAGTGAATTTCTTAAAGAATGTCTAGCTATCTTAATAAAAAAACTTTACTGGGCATCTAACTACTTTAGGATAAAATAATATTTCATCTTTCATTCTCTTAAAATGTGTATTTTATGTGATTTTAAGGATAGTACATGTAATATGAATGTAGGCACATATATTTATATATAATATATATGTAAACATGCATGCTAAGTTTGTGTTAATTTCTTAAACTGATTGGTATATTTATGATGAGTATTTGAAAGTTCCAGAACCTCTGGACATTGGTTTTTAATCACAGGATTTTCAAGGTGCTTTAAAATTTCTCAGAACAATAAAATAGAGACTTAGGAGATAGATCCAAGATATCTTCTTCTGAATGCTCATATACTGGAAATGGTCAGTTTTGTTTCAATATCCCTCTGTCATGTACTCTATAGATTTACAAACACCATATTCCTTATTTCTTGGGAGCCTTATGAAATTTGTTCCATCTAGTATGTCTTTAAGGTTTCTGGTATCTGAGCATCTTTTAGTTGCACTTGAATACTTTTGGTTTATTTTAATATCTGCACTGGCTTTGATGTCCAAAATCTTTACCCAATTGCCAAAGGCTTCTGAATAAGTTTTTTTGGTTGTTGCTGTTCTTCTTCAATTCTGGAGTTCATGAAGTCACCTAATGAACTTTTTTTATTTAGATTTCTTGATCATTGTTCTTATGCTATTTTGGGTTGTGTAAGAAGATTTAAGTGGGATCATCTTGGCTGTATAGTCTAATTCAATGTTTGTCAGTTGTGCTGATTCTGACCACTCCTCTGAGATAGTTTAAATTTGGTGGCAGGGTAGAGTGTAGGCAAAGTCAAAACTATATAGAAAGATTCCATTTCACTAACTTCTTTTGTTCTACCTCAATCTATGTCTTTAGAACTTTCCTTTATCTCCCTCTGCTTTAAGAATTATATCACTTCCCTCTGGGTCTCATCAAACAATTACTGAGCTTGAACAACAGGGAAGAACAAAAATCAAGCATCACTATGCCAGATAGGTAAAATTCATGCAGTGTGAGAGAGTAATGGAAATATTTTATTTTCTTCTAGCTATCTTTTTATTCATTCATGGGATTGTGATTGTATCTCTGATTATAACTGACCCACTTTATAAAAACTGAAACAAATTAGCTGCTTATATTTCCTTCCTACATGTCATCTACTATTAATATCTTTTCCCCACTCTGCAGCAGATCTGATCTATTCTTTATTTTAGCTTCCTCTAAAAGCCCACTCTTAATTATGAAGGACCTGATTATCTTGATTATTGGTTATCTAGGTGTTTTTCCTTCTTCCCCTACAAAACTCATTAGCATTTTCAAGGCTACAAGGAATTGGGGGGGGAGGGGAAATAGGAAGAGAACTGATTAAAATAAATGAAATTTTTGTTGACATTCTGGCACAAACATCATTTTTTATAATAGATACATTTTGGGAAATGTTTATTAATTTGCTTTTATTAATAAATTCTGCTGTTTTAAACCTTGAAATATTTCTCAAATTGGAAGCAGATTTAGATATTTAAACTTCTTTTGAATAAAATTAACTTCTCTATTCAGCTTTCCTTGTTCCTACTCAGATCAAAAGATCTTTACAACAGTATTTAAATAACTGCTTTAGGGATTATTGAAGTGGATATGATTATAAAAGTCAAACAATATCTTTTATAAATATTTCACAATTTGTCTTTGGGAGTTTGTATTTTAAAATATCTGGTTTTCTTAAAGTGGACCACATTAGCACAAAAGTTGGATTGAGGATAGCTGACAAATGGATTTTGATTACTTATGCTATTCCTTTTATCCGGCTCTCTTCATTGCCATAGGTAATTATGAACCTCATTATGTCTAGTCCAACTTTGTTGCTATTGCTATGTTCTTAAAGCTACAATGGATGTTGATTTGGGACTTCCTAAAATGTTCCCTGTCTTTGAACTAATCTCTTATCCTTGTCTTTGTGATTTCCATATATCTAATCCTTAAAGAAAATCACATTTTATACAAATGAATCTACCAATATTACTCTCTACATTTACTTCCCATCCGTGTTTCATTTTTGTGAGTCTGATTTGTTCCTGTGCCTTTTATATCATTTTTTAGAAACTGCCAGTTTCCATTTTCCCCATGGAGTTCTATCAATGGCTTCTTTCCTACCAGTTGTCAGAGCTTGCTGATACCAACATTTTTAAAGTCTATTTTCTTGGTGATGCTGCTTTCTTTCATTCCCTTCTATTTTATGATCATTATCTATCAAATTGCCTTCCCCTATTGCATTCTCAGTATATAAAATAGAGATAAAATATAAATCTTGCTGGAATTTAACCATCTATTTTACAATTTAGTGTCTTTGGAAAACTTATACAAAGCTGAAAGGACACTGTCCTCATTTATGTTCCAAAGTTCATCATTTTAAAATTGAGCTATTTCCAAATATTTAAAAGCCTCCAGCCACAGTTGCAGTGCCCCTTGCAATTAGTTCATTATCTTGGCAACATGCCTGAACCCATGGCTCTTGAACTGCTGTAAATTACAGCTAAGTGGTTAGTAACTTTGACCTCAGGCAGATTGCTATACATCAGATCACTTTTGTTTATCAATCCTTCTTTAAGCTCAGGTTCTAAATCTTCCCACATACCCCACCCAGCCCTTTTGAAGATTTAACTCTAAGGGATATTTCAATGTTTTTTGTTTGTTTGTTTGTTTTTACTGAGGCAATTGGGATTAAGTGACTTGCCCAGGGTCATACAGGGAGGAAAAGTTAAGTGTCTTAGGTCAAATTTGAACTCAGGTCCTCCTGACTTCAGGGCTGGTGCTCTATCCACTTTTCCACCTAGCTGCCCCATGCCATTTAGCTGCTCCTCAATGTTGCTTTTGAAAGTAAATTTCATTTATTTAAGATCTATTCCAAATCTTTTTGTGTTTTTTTTAAATTTATTTTGTTGGTGTTGATGGTGATGATAGTGTATTTAAAAACAATTAAGTAAATATTTTGCCTAGTTTTCATGACAAAATTTTATCCATTAGTTAAATTGATGTTGACATCAGATTAACGAATTCACCCATGCTTTTGAAAATAATGTAGAAAATTTCACTCTCAAAAAAAAAAATCCCACTCAGTTCTATTCCTGCTAGATTGAAAATTATTTAGGTATTATCTGGTGAGTTCTAAAGAAAAATATTCATTCTTACAAACTTCACATTCTCTCCTCTTTCCGAAAATTTACTTCTGATCAACATACATTTGTTGTTGTCATATTACCAGTTCTAACTGCTGTTATTCATTCAACAAATATCTTTGCCATCCCCAGTCGATGAAATAATTATAACTATGCACTTCTTCTCTTGAATGTGTTCTATTAGCTTCTTTCTCATGTCCTCATACCTAACATAAAACAAAACAGGAATTTTTGATTCATCCTTTTTCTCTCCAGCCCATAGTCAATCACCAAATTCCACTTATTTTTCCTAAGTACAGTCTTTAATACTCATCTACTCCCTTTTTTAGGGGAGTGGAGCCATGATGGTGGAAAGCAGAGAAGATTTCCTGTGACCTCCTCTGATCTTCTTTCAACCAACAGTAGATTAAGCCTCTAAACTGGTTTTGGAGTCAAAGAACCCAAAAATATTTTGAGTACAACGCATTTCCAGAAGAAGATACCTTGGAAGAACTTCAGAACAGTTCTGTTTCAAATGGGCAGAACAGTCTACTGAGCCCAGACCCCATCACAAGGAGACAGGGAAAGCAGCTGGGATGGGGAGTCAGAGCTTTGCAGCTTCCATGTACCTGGGAATCTTCTGTGAGCCTCTTAGGCTTCTCTGTCCTGGTTGCAAGCAGGTGATTTGGCAAATTTGCTACAAAAGACAAATTGTAAACCACTGAGCCCCAGAAGAACCTGGGAAAGAAGAACAGGACAAGATAATGAGGAAGTTGGAGAGGATGTGGGAAAACTGGGACACTAATACATTGTTGATGGAACTGTGAAAGGATCCAGCCATTCTGCAGAGCAATTTGGAACTATGCTCAAAAAGTTATCAAACTGTACATGCTTTTTGATCCAGCAGTGTTTGGCCCTATATCCCTAAGAGATCTTAAAGGAAGGAAAGGGACCTACATGTGCAAAAATGTTTGTGGCAGTCCTTTTTTTAGTGGCTAGAAACTGGAAACTGAGTGGATGCCCATCAATTGGAGAATGGCTGAATAAATTATGGTATATGAATGTTATTGAATATTATTGTTCTGTAAGAAATGACCAGCAGGATGATTTCAAGGAGGCCTGAAGAGACTTGCATGAACTGATGCTAAGTAAAATGAGAAGAACCAGGAGATCATTGTACATGACAACATCAATATTATATGATGATCTATTCTGATGAACATGACTCTTTCCAATAATGACATGACTAATGTCAGTTCCAATGATCCTGTGACAAATAGAGCCATCTATACCCAGAGAGAGAACTATGAGAATTAAACGTGGATCACAACATAACATTCTCACTCTTTTTGTTGTTGTTTACTTGCATTTTGTTTTCTTACTCATTTACTTTCCTTTTTGATCTGATTTTTCTTGTGTGGCAAGAGAATTGTATAAATATGTTTACACATATTGGATTTAACATATATTTTAACATGTATAACATCTATTGGATTGTTTGCCATCTAGTGAAGGGGGTAGGGGGAAGGAGAGGAAAATCGAAGCCATAATAGCTTTCAGTGAATCTCCATTGCCAAACAAAGAAAGTTTGGCCTTCCAAATCATTCATGTTATAGACTAACCTATCTAATATCTTAGTGTCTCATTATGGATTCTACATTTTAAACAATCACTATTATATACATATGTTTTATGGTTTCCTGCCTCTGAAAATTATCTTCCATCTAGGCTTGGCACAATTTTACTTTTCCCTCAAGGAGTATCTCCAAAGCTACTTGCTAAATATAGTTTTTCCTAAATTTTCTTACTACATAATCTTTCCTTCTTGGATGTTATACAGTACTTTCTGCCCCTCTTGTGACAACAGGTATACTCTGATTTAAGTTATAGTTATGCATATGTCATCTTTACTACCAGATTAAAATTCTATGAAAACAGAAGTATGTCATTTTAATCATTTTTGCATTTGACACCATGCTTTGCACATATAAATAGTTTTCTTCAATGAACAAAATACCATGAAAATGTTTCTCAAAATACTAGCAAACTATAGTTATTAGGTAATTTTTCAATAATTTTAAATTTAAAATAGCTTATAGCAAAATCACTTAGGTAATGTTTATTAAAATAAATATTCAGGATTGCCACAATTGGTCTAAGTTTCATTTTATGAGGCTTGTAAATAAATATAAACCCAGACATTTCAATATTTCTTAAACATAACTAATGTGTTAACAAAAATTCTAATTAGCTAAATTAATTATTCTGTTTATGCTTTATTTCTTTAAATTTATATATAAACTGAAAAAATTTAAGTATCTCAGAGTTTAATGGGTAAGACAATAGCTGTACACAAACAAGATACAAAGTAACAATGATAAAAATATATGTGTGCATTGTATATACATAATAAAGACGTCAAATAATTACATAATTATTTATGAGGCCAAATAAAAGGTCCTTTTAATTTCAACACTGACTGATTTACCTAATTCTTCAGTGAATATTATTTAGTTCTGAAACCAAACCCTAAAAGTATATAGTACTTATTTTCTAAGGTTTTTTTTTTTTTTTTTTTTTGTATTGATCATTAGGTAGATAGCATAGAAAACAGAAGACAATATTTTGGGAAACAAGATCCAAGTTCAAGACCATCTATGAAACCCTGAACTAATCACTTAAACTCAAATTTCCTCACCTATAAAATGGGGATAATAATAGTACCTATTTTCCAGTGTTGTTATGAGGATCAATTGAGATAGTAATTGTAAGGGGCTTAGAAATAGCACAAAGCATTGAATACTAAACGAGTGTCTTCTATTACCATTACGTTCACATTGATCAATATTAAGAATAATGTTATTAATATCATATTTTGTATTATTTGTTATATCATAATAAGTTCTCATATTATTTTAAATAGCAATTATTTAGGGCTACAAAGAAAGGAAAAGATGCAATCCCTGCCTTCAAGAAACTTATACTCTACTTGGGGAGACAATATGTAAACAATTTGGTAGATTTTGTGTGTGTGTGTGTGTGTGTGTGTGTGTGTGTGTGTGTGTGTGTGTGTGAAGAGCTAATGAAAAAGTCAGAATCAAAAAAATATTTATTAAACACTTACTATGCATCAGACAGCTAAAATTTTTCAATTAAAAAAAAAGAAAAACTCTTTTATAGAGAAAACAATACATAAAAAGAAGTTGAAATGAGAGTGGATGAAAGATAAATAGCATAAGTGTATAATGAACTACAGCTATAGGTGGAAAATGATCAGAGAAGGTGAGAGTTCCTGACCTGAGTTAAACTTATCAATGAGTAAGTGCCTGGAAATCTCAAAGTAAAGGAAAATAGGTACATGAGAAATGAGAATTTGCTGGGTCACTTCTTTAAATGCTGATGGCCTCTCCAAAGTTCATTTTCCAAGATCTTTAAACCCAGTAAAGGAGAGGGCCTAAGGGCAGGCAATGTTGAAGGTTGCAAGTTTCATTTTACATAAGAAGAGAAACTGTAAAAGATGAAATTCAAGGAAGTAGCCAAATGGGAATGGAAGATGGAAAGCATTGTGAGAAAGAAAGAACTTTAAAAACTTAGGAGACTCAGTTAAAAGCCTCTTGGAGTAGACAGGACTTGAAATAAGTCTTTTAGGAAGAAAGCAGAAAAAAGAGGTTAAGTTGAGAGGGTAGAATGTGTGTGTGTGTGTGTGTGTGTGTGTGTGTGTGTCTGTGTGTCTGTGTGTCTGTGTCTCTGTATGTGTATGTATTTAACAGTAAGCAATTAGTGTGAAGGTATGGACAAAGGAGCTTGAATATTTTTTCTGAGCAATTGTGTCATAGAGGAATGTAAATTGCAGAAGTATTGACAAGGCAGGAAGAGATCAAGTTATGAGGTGAGTCAAGGAAGTCATAGTAATCACAATTCAAGACAAGTTGCAAATACAATGTATGTGTTGGGGGATGTTTTCCCCCCATGTAAATTGTGTCAAATAGACTACACAAAATTTTGCATGTGGAGATTGATCAAGCAAATAATTTTTTTTTAAATGAAAACAAAACTTTGTGTTATCTATTGTGGAATTGTTCAAGCAAATTTTTTTTTTTTTTAATGAAAACAAAACTTTGTGTTATCTATTGTGGAATTGTTCAATGACTTTTCAAAGTGGGTTGGGGTTGAAGCCTTCTGCTGATCTTCTGTGATGCCTAAATAAGTTTGGGTTTTCTTTGTTTGTTTGTTTATTTATTTTTACTTCCAGGAGATTTTTAGTACTTAATAAATTTACTGGCTCAGTCAGACCTCACTTTTGGAAGAAAGAAAAGGAGATCATATTTCCAAAAATAAATGTAGTCATTAAGTCAGCTTTCTAGATTACCCTTTTTATCTTGATCATAGAGGAAGAATGCCAGTGTTTGCAATGAGCTTTTCCAAAGTCAAGTAGAAAGGTTTATTGTTCTCAAGAGTTTGTATCATGGACATCTATCTCAATGTGATTGACTGAATGACTGAAGCCAATTCTTGAGAATGGGGATGTTTTTTTCTGTATTTACAAAAAGTGACTCTTTGGCACCTTAGGGATGAGAAGGGATAGAGCAGTGAGAAATAGTTTACTGTATGTCCTAAAAATATAGGAAACTTGTACACCAGAAGAATTCACTGAATTTACTGCTTAGAAATGAGATATTACAGAACAATTAAGATAAATTATGCAGCTGTTTCTTAGTATATTGTGCTAGAATTGTAAATTGTTGATTGGAGATCAGTATGTGAAGGAAATGATATAATTTCCTATTCCTCTAACAATTCATTTTATGATTACAAAAACAAACCTGTATTTTTGCAGCTGGTCACGATGGCAATAAAAGATGACAGTCCAAGGAGGTCTGTTCATCACTGACACAGCAAAGTAACACTAAACTTGGCTCAACTAAATAAATAAATTTTTAAAAGGACAAGATTGGAGTGCACCAGTGATTTTTTAGTAGCAAAATGGCCAGAATCAACAAATGCAGGTCCGCATTCCTGCTAGGAAAAGCATCATAAATGTTTTGGCAGGCATCACATGGACTTAGAAAATGAGTAACAGATAAAGAATGAGCTCAAAAATCAAAATAACCTTCATGGTTAAAGAGGGGAAGTATAGCAAAATGACAAAATCATTTGATATACTAGATATATTACTTTGTTTCTTCCATAGCACTTTTAGAAGCACTGTATATTATAGCCATGCAAATTGCTAGGGGCTTTTATTGAGCTATGAGATACCCCAACAGTGTTTAGGAGCCCCCAGACGGGTGATGCAGGTTTTGTGAAAGAATTTTTCAGTCCCAGTCTCCAAGTGAGGTTTTGGCAAAAAGGGTTTATTTTCACTGAGCAGTTCTTGTGGGCTCCTGATTAGAAGGTAGCAAAGACTGGGGAGATAGGGTTTAATTTTATTTAGCCTCCTGTGGCCCAAGGCTAGGGAGCCATCTCCAGATGAATTGAGGAAATAATCTCCAGGTCAATAATTGGTGGTGATTATTCCAGAAGCCAGGATCTCCAAGTGAATTGAAGGTGGAGATTATTTTAGGAGTTTCCCCAGGCCAGGTGGAAAGGGTTCCAGGAGGGGTTGTCAGGAGATTCAAGGTTTTCTGATCCATGCCCCCCAACAAAGATCAGAGGACCACATCATTCTTATTACATCATTTCCCTCTCATGTGAGGGAAAGGGAAGGAGCTCTCATCTTCTGGAGCTGCTTCAAGCTGACAAAGGCCATAGAGTTGTCCCTAGGCTCAATGGGGATTCAGGCAGGAGGGGAAATACATGATTTGAAGATGGCAGAAGGAATATCTAGGGGATGTTGAGTGTCCAAGTCAGTTATCCCATGATCTTCAGACTGAACAAGTAGCTGGAAGTTCGTAGCTTGGAGCCTGGAGGAAACAAATCTCAGGAGCAAGTTAAAAATGGAGTGGCATCCAGAGTGGAGATGGTGACATTTGGAAATGGTGCCTTTGCAAATAATGCATCAGGTCTCATCTCTGGGACTGCCTTGAGGATGCTGATGGCCCACCCAATAATCCTGAATGCCCCCACTGCCCATGGAGCTCCCTAGCCTGAAAAACTAAGAAGGAGTTTATACCCTATTGGCAGGGACCATAGAATGACATCAAGAAAAGCTAAGAAGAAAATGCTAAGAGCAAAGTTTTCATCCTTGGAGTGGAAAAAAGTAAGGAAGAAGACTAAAGTGAGAGAAAGGAGGACACAGACAATTTCACTCTTCTTTCTCCAGAGTGTTTTCAGGGGTACTATGGAAGAGTAGTTTCAGGTCCTCTATGAGTTCACAAGAATATTCTGAAATGTCTGAGGGAGAAATAACAGAGGCAGCATTTTTAATTCTAGAAATATGATTCCAGCTGGGGAATCCTTCCAGTGTGACTGACTTTGGAGTTGTCAAAAAGACCTTATATGGTCCTTTCCACTTTATACCCAGAAGATCAGCACCTTGAGACTTCCAAGATTTCAAGTATAACATGTCCCCTGGATTTACAGGGGAGGGCGTCATATAAGCATCTGTAGGTTTATACTCGTTTGCATATTCAGAAGGGGTTTTATGGACTCTACCAAGCTGAGTGACCAGATGATGTTTTGGATCTACAAAAATGTCATCTGTAAAGAAGGGCCTCCTATACAGAAATTCAAAAGGGCTCAGCTTAATGTTCTCCTAAGGTGCAGTGTGGATTCTAAGAAGCCCTAATGGGAGAGTCTTCACCCAATCCTCTGGAGTCTCTAAGCACAGTTTAGTAAGGACTAGCTGGAGGGTTGTGGTTCATTTTCTCTACTTTCTCAGAAGACTAAGAACACCAGGCAGAGTGAAGGTGTAAGTGACTTCAAGTACCTCGGCCTCCTTTTGAATTGCCTGAAGAGTGAAAGCCTGGCCATTGTTGCTCTGCAAGGAGCTAGGCAGGCCAAAGAATGACAAGATCTCTTTTATCAAACACTTCAATACCAACTGTGCTTTCTTGGTCCTTCCGGGAAAAGCTTCTACCCAATTAATAAAGGTGTCAGAGACGAAAAGCAACTTGAAACTTCTGCAAAGAGACAAATGTGTAAAGTCTGTTTGTCAATCTTGTCCTGGGTATGTGCCCCTTCTCTGAATAGGCTTCAGGAGAGGGGCAAGTTTAACAGTTTCTTCAGGATTTACTTGAGCACAAACTGGGCAGGTGTCTGATCCTTTCTCCCACCTTGTGACCAGTAAAAATGCGTTTCACAAGAGATTGAAGAGCATTTCTTCCCAAGTGGGTAGCTTGGTGAAGACCAAAAATAGGTCTCCACTGACTTGCCTCTGCAATTCAAAGTTAGCTTAAGGGTGTTTGAAATCAGCCATGAGAAAGGCTGTATCCCCTTTCTTCTGCAAGGGCTTGTTCCTGTGAGCTACATGAAAAGATGTAAGAATCAAGGAGCTGGGGGATTAAAAGTGACATAGTCAGAGATAAATGGACAGCAGCACAAGCAACTGAATTTGCAAACCTATTCCCCTTGACCTGAAGTGAATCTCCCTTCTGGTGTCCTTTACAAAATATGACTGTAACTTCTCTGGGTTTGTGTCCAGCTTGCAACAGTTGTACAATTTCTCCTGCATATTTAGTAGGAGAATTTGTGGCTGTCAAAAGTCCCCTTTCTTTCCATATAGCCCATGAGCATGCAAAATATGAAAAGCATATTTGGAGTCTGTATAGATGTTCACTCTCATTCCCTTCCCTAATTGCAAAGCTCTGGTTAGGGCAATGAGTTCAGCTTTCTGAACAGAAGTCCCAAGAGGCAGTGACTTTGCCTTCAGGGTGCTATTAAGGATCACCACAGAATAACCTGCCTTTCTTTCCCCATTTTCAAGAAAACTAGAGCCATCCATAAACCATTCACTGTTGGGGGCGGCTCTGGACTGGGCTTGCCTGGACTTGCCCGGGCTT
>JAJPUD010004486.1:149556-170161 GCA_023553655.1 Myrmecobius fasciatus
GTGAGTAGAGGGCGGTGGCTGGGGACCCCGATAGGACCCCCAGCAATTCACCATTTGGGTTGTCAAGAGGAATGGCCCTCAAATCAAGTCGACTGGAGTAGACAGAATCTAAAGCTTCCTCACAATTATGAACATCACTCAACTGAGTGTTGTCAGGGAGCAGGGTGGCAGGGCTAAGAGTTCGATATATCCAAAGAGTCAGATTGCAGGTGTTTAGCAGGATAGCCTCATATCTAGTAAGCCTCCCACTAGCAAGGCACTGATGCCCTTTGGCTTCTAAAATGCTCTGAACCCAGTGGGAGGAGGGGAGAGGGAGGGTAAAAACTTCCAATGGCTACCCTAGGGTGAGTTTTGGGGATTCTTCAATTAGAAGGGCCATCCTAAAGTCAATGAATTTGGTTTCTTTGAGAAGCAGACAACTAGTCTAGCATCAGGTCCAAGAGCCTGAGTTAAAACCTCCAGGGTCTTCATCCACATACAGAGTGGAAGACTATTCTAAATTAAGGAGGGCCAGGGCAGGGGCAGAGGTCAATTTAGCTTTCAGGTTCTTTAAAAGCTTTGGTCTGATTGGGGCCCCAGTCAAGGGGAAGATTGTCAGAACCTTGAATAGAATCATAGAGGAGTTTGGCAATAATCCCAAAATTAGAATCCAAATTCTGCAGAAACCAGCCACACCCAAAAAAGTTTGTAGTTGTTTCTTTGAGGCAGGGACCAGAAGAGATAAAATGGTATGCTTTCTTTCCTTGGTCCCAGAAAGAGAGGTGGGGATTAGGTTATGGCCCAAATACTTGACAGACTGCCAGACAATGTGGACTTTGCATAAGGAGAGCCATAGCCCCTAGAGGTCAGAAAATAGAGTTTTTATAGCTTTGTCTAGGGAAACCTCTCAGGTGAGACTGCAGATCAAAATATCATCCACATAGTGAATGAGACTGCTGTTAAGCAGCTCTAAATTCCTTAAATCTTTAGCCTGTGCCTGTCTGAATATGTGAGGACTGTCTTGGAAGCCTTGGGGCAAAACTGTCCAAGTTAATTGGTGGGGATGTTCTCCTGGATTTGCATGTTCAAAAGCAAAAAGAAATTGTGAGATTTTATGCAATATAGAAAAGAAGGCATCTTTAAGATCTAGAATGGAAAACCACTTTGTGTCCCCTGGCATCTGGGTAAAGATTGGGTGCAGTGGGATGAATCAGAATGACTGCCTCATTAACTACTCTGAGGTCCTGTACTACATAAAACTCCGGTTTTGATTTTCTAATAGGAAGAATTGGGGTATTACAGGGAGACTTGAAGGGAACTAAAAGTTTGTGCCTCAGAAATTTCTCACTCAGGGGTTGCAATCCCTCCCTATCCTCTGGCTTTATTGAGTATTGGCATTTATGGGGGAATATGCTGGGATCCTGCAGCTATACTATGGCTGGGGTGGCTAGAGTGACTCCCAGGGATTCCTTGGTCCCAGACAGAGGAATCTATTGCCTGCCTAATTTCAGAGGGATATGGGAGGACTTTGAAAGAAGTATAAAAAAATCACCTGGAGTTCTGACAAGAGAAAATTGGGTGCCTAATTTCACCATTAAATCACACTATGACAGAGGGAATAATAAGAAAGAAGTGTTTAAATAATAGGTCACCAAACTCTAAAGGCAGAGGAAAGGCCTCTAAATAATTCTTAAGTTTCCTTTCAATCCCTATTATTCTATGCAGAGAAGGGCAAGTGAGACCAGAGTGTTAATGCAAGACAGAGAGGTCCCTGTATCAAAAAAGAAACTCAACATTCTTAACCACCACATCCAAGAATACCTAGGGTTCGGCTGTTGTGATGTGATGAAGTAAGGGGGAGCCTGGCCAAACCCCAGACCTTGTCACTCCTGGTCCTGAGGAGACTGGAGGACAAGGCCTGAGGCTGCTGTTTTACCTCTAGACCATGGACAGTCTCTCTGCCAGTGGCCCTCCTAGTTGCACTCAAGGCAAGGGCCAGGGTTTCCTCTGAGGACAGTTGTGAGCCCAGTAACGAACCCTGTCCATTACACCTGAAGCACAAACCCTTATGGTTCCTGGATATGGCAGCAGCTAAAATTTAAGCCTGTTCTTTGTTTCTCACTCTGATTCTGAGGTCTACCTCCTCTGCTGCAGTTTGGTCCCTATTATTAAAGACTGCAAAAGCTATTTCTAACTGCTGAGTCAGAGAAGTTTGAGGGCCCATGGCTAACTTCTGCAGCTTCCTCTGTATATCTGACGCAGATTAGTAAATAAAATGCATGCTGAGGATTCTGTTCCCCTCTGGAGAAGTGGGGTCCAAATTAATGGATTTCTTTAGACCTCTACAAGGCTCCCCTGAAAGAAGGATGGATTATCCTCAGCTCCTTGGGTAACTTCCCTTAGTCTTCAGTAATTAACCTGTTTCTTAATTCCCCTCTTCATGCCTTTATTGAGCTAGGTTAAAAGGTGATCCCTTCTCTCTCTATCATTACTTCTCTCCTGGCAGTTATACCCTTCCTTTAAGACAAGGATTGCAATAGCCCTTGGAAAGTACCTACCAGAGGAGGGCTATAGACATGGCATCCCCAAATTTTTGAGCCAGATCCCAGAATCTCTTTTTCTCCTCTGTTACCGCAGAAGGATATAATGATATTAACATCTCCCTAGGAAAGATCAAATTAGAGGGCAATGGTTTTAAACCCCTCAATATACTTGGTGGGGTCCTCAGAGTGATGGCCAAGTTTTTCCTTAACCTGGGAAAAGTCTGACATTGCAAAGGGTACCTGTATCCTGACTCTCCCTCCCTGAGAGTCTGCTACTTCTCTCAGTGGGCAGAGGTTCAGAAGGAGTGGCTGAATCAGGATCCTGAGGGGGATAAAAGGGATTCCCACTCCTTGTATGAGAGGGACTAGGTAGTTTCAGAATCTGGTTCAGGAAGTAAGGAGAATAGAATTGAAGAAATATTTTTGGACCTAAGATCCTGATTTTGATAAGGAGATGGTTCTGGAAGAGATTCACCAGCCTCTTGATAAAGACTACATGGGGGTGCTGAGGAGAAATCCTATGTCTCTAGAGGAGTGGAAAGAAGAGGGTCATTCAAAAAATCAGTATCTATTTTAAGTTCCCCTCCGGTAAATTTTACCAGCAATATCCTGCAGTGCTGTCTTAATTTAGGATCTTGATACAAGGCTATGAAAGCTTGAACATAGGAAACTTCAGTCTACCTGCCTTGTCTTTGTCAAAATAAATCAAACCGCTGAACAGTGCTATTGCTAATTGAGTCATTAATGGACCATTTTTTTTCTGGGTTCCCCAAGGTATATTGAGATCAGAAAGTATTGCAAAAGAAAATAAGTTTCTTAGTTTTGAGATCTTTCAGGCCAAATTTATCTCTTTTTTTGTTTGTTTGTTTTAAGAGACAGCCTAAGGGAGAATCCTTAGTTATACAGACAGAAGTGAATTGTCCCATTTTTGACACAAGGCTTAAATTTTCCAAATTCTATAGCACCCCGACCTCTCAGGTGTCCCAGGGAGGGTGATAGGAAACTTAAGTCTCCTGGTTAAGAGTACTTATAAGCCTAGGAGTCCCTAGTCAAGGAAGTCTGCTGAACATACAAACAGCTCCCAACATCCCCAGACTTTCCTAGGTGTTTAGGTTGTTCCAGATAAAGAATAGAGACAAAAGAAGCAAGAGGAGGCTTACCTCAATAAGGAGAATATAAAACTTCGGGGATCCCCGAACCGGGGCACGAAATGTAGAGGGGTTTAATAACCTAGCAGTCCCCAGGCTGGTGTCCCAAGTTTTATGAAAGAATTTGCAGTCCCAGGCTCCAAATGGGATTTGGCAAAAAGGGTTTATTTTCACTTGGCAGTTCTCAATGAGTTCCTGATTAGAAAGTAGCAAAGATTAGAGAGACAGGATTTAATTTTATTTAGCCTCTCGTGGACTAGGGAGCAATCTCCAGATAAATTGAGGAAATAATCTCTAGGTCAATAATGGATGGTGATTATTCCTGAGGCCAGGATCTCCAAGTGAATTTAAAATGGGGATTATATTAGGAGTTTCCTGAGACTAGGTGAAAAGGGTGTGGGGAGAGGTTGTCAGGAGATTCAGGGTTTTCTGACCAGACCTCCCCACAAAGATCAGGGGAACACAGAGTCCTTTTTTCATCACCTTCATTACTTTGGGATCTTTTAAATTTATATTGATATCTAGCTAGGTAACTGAATCTATGTCTAGCTTTATCTATATTTACATATCTATCTATCTAGATATCTGTATGTGCTGTATATCTGGATATTTATTCATCTAGTTATCTATCTAGCTATCTGATGCTAAAGTGAACCACACAGGAAAACAAACACAATTTTTTCCTGAAAGTGATAATTAACTTGGGTCATATTTAGATAAAAATAATCATATATTAATAAAAAGAGAGGATTTTAGTTCAGTCTCTTCAACTTCTAGGTGAGATACTGAGGCCCAGAAAAATAAAATAGATTCCCCAAGATCACACAGACCATGCATGGCAGAGCAAGAGTAGGAATTCAAGTCATCTAATCATTCCCAATATTCATTGCACTATGCCATGCTTTCTCCCTTTGTAGGCACTTGAACATTTGAGGCAATTTTGTAGGTTGATACTAACATGCAAGGTGCCAAAAATTATGTCTACAAACTGAAAATATAATTTGTAATAGCATTACTAAAGTAACACAACACGTGAATATTTTGTGTTTTATTCTAAACAGCTGAAAGGTAACAAAAGTATTCAATGATAATCATATTGTTTAAAATGGCAAAGCACATAAACTCCTGATAGATGTTAAATTAGAGGAGATGGGATCAAATCTTTCCTCCTGTGTGAAGTAGGAAAGTCACATGAGAATTATGGTCCTTTGTGTACTCATCAATAAAACAAGGGACTTGAACAAAGTGATCTCTAAGCCCCCCTTCCTGTTCTAAATATTATAAAGTTATGACTGTAAGTAAAATTAGCACAAGATGGGGGAGAATTAAAAAAAATGCTTTAGAGTAGTCAAAATAAAATTCTTGGAATGAGAAATCAGTTTCCTCTTAGGAAAATAGAACATGAATAAAATTACAACAGGTGGTTTATTATTATTTCATTTGACCAGCTTGACTGTTTTATGTCCATAAATCCTTTATGACAATTTCAGAATGTATCCAGGAGGTGAAAAAAAGAAATCACTCAATGGCTTTCAGGAAAATGCAAGATTTCTCAATTATTATTATTTCAAACTATTCTATTATTTTAGGCATCTGAGCTTTCACATCCCTTTGATTCCATCAACATTTTCTATGTTAAAAATCTGAATATGAGAGAAGTTAAATATGCCTGCATTTCCATTCATTTTTATTTAAAACACCAAAATCAAGTTTTGCCATATTTCTGGTCAGGTGTATTTAAATGTTTCCAGAAAAGCACATTTATATTAGACTTAATTATAGTGTTTAAACATTTGCTAGATAACAAGCCTGACTCATGCCTAACACACAACATATAGGTGATCAATACATAATAATCATTAAAAAAGAATTTTATCCCTTTCAATGCAAACTGTTCAACCTGGAAACATATTTAAGAAAACAAAGAAGGAGGAAAAGGAGAAAGAAGATAAAGAGGAGTAGGAGGAAGAAGAGAAGAGCAACAACAGTAACAACAATGCACTATGTACAAACAATATTGTAAAAAGATCAATTATGAATGACTTAACTGTTCTCAATAATACAATTATCCAAGATAGTTCAGAAGGACATATAATGAAAAAATGCTACCCACCTCCAGATAAACAACTGATACTTTGAATACAGATCAAAGCACACTTTTTATAAACTTTATAAAATTTTTTGTCTTTTACAAAACGAATAATATTGAAATATGTTCTGCATGATGTTACATGTATAATTTATATCAAAGTGTTTGCCTTCTCTATGAGGGGAAGAGAGTAAAGGGCAAAATGAGAATTTGGAACTCAAACTAATTTTTAAAAAATGCTAAAATGTATTACATGTACTTGGAAAAATAATTTTTTTTTCTTTTTTCTTTCTTTTTCTTCCTCTTTTTTTTTATAATGAGAGAACTAAACATAATGATCTCTAAGGTGTGTTTCAAAATTAAATTTGTGCTATTATGGTTCTTTTCTTCCACTATATTTTTTCAATATTCTTTTCAAAAGTTAGATTGCAACTGTGTAGGTTCTTCAATTACTAACAAAGTAAGAGACTTTATTATTCATCTTCTCAAGCAAACTTTTAGTTTTACTCTTTCATCTAAATCAGTTTGCTGACTAGATGTCTTTCCCTAAATTCTTGTCTATGTCCCAGTATATCCACCACTCCAATGCCACTACAAATCATGATTCTTAAATGAAATCTATATTAAATGAAATAACAGTAATAATTCACATTTTGATCTCACTTAACATATATAATTTCATTTGATCCCCACAACTTTTTGGTTTTTTTTTTTTGTTTGTTTTTTTTTGCTTTTTGCTGAGGCAATTGAGGTTAAGTGACTTGCCCAGGGTCATACAGCTAGGGAATATTAAGTGTCTGAGACCAGATTTGAACTCAGGTCCTCCTGACTTCAGGGTTGGTGCTCTATCCACCTAGCCACCTAGCTGCCCCATCTTCACAACTCTTGAAGGCAGATTATTTTTAAATATTTTAAATTTTTTTTTAAAATTTTAAAAATAAAAGAAATGAGTCTAAGGAAGGTTAAGTGATTTGCTTAGATTTACACAGACATTGTTTCCCAACTACTTTAATTGTGTACCCACCCCATAGCTAGAAAAGGAGATGATTATAACAGAGTGACAATACATGAAAAAAATGCATGAATTTTTTTGAGGATTTATATTGCCTATAATAGGGACCATTCCTACTGAATTCAGCCTACAACTCCTAATAAATGCTGAGTCCCCACTAAATACTAATTCAAACAATAGAAGTATTCAAAACATTTTTTTTTAAATTTTCAGGGTCCTCTTGCTGCCTTTCCTTTTGTCAATTAATACAACACAATCCTCCTCAAAAAAAAAAAGTTAATTAAATGGGACTAGAATACAAGTCAAGTTCAGCTAAAAGAGGGAAATACCCAAATGGTGAGGGCTCAAAATAATGATATTAAAAAGTAAATGTTCCCCTCTATTAAGGGTACCACTCTAGAACCCTAATAAGAATATGTAGAAAACTGATTTTGATGAAGTTTTGCCAACAAATTTTGGGGCATGGGAGTTTCAGATCACTAAAGTGTACTGGGATTATAGCCAGTGTTACAAAGTGTCTCAAAAGAATTTGTATGCTTAGACCACCTCCAAATCAAGAGGAAAAGATTTCAATATTCTGATAACAGCAGACTAAACCCATATTGTTCTTTTGTTTGTTTTTTGTTTTTGTTTTTGTTTTTTTTAGCAATTAATTGGTAGAAGGAGGAATACTAAGCTCTCAAGGGGAATTCACAATTAACCAGAGGGAAAATGCCATTAAGGAAGAAGATAACATTAAAGTGAGGCAAGTTTCAAATGAATCCTACCTTATAAGGCAGGTTGGCAGGTTAAATTCCTAAAGAGGTTTAATGAGAGTTTACAATAAGATGTTTTATAAAGGAAATACAAGGGTGGTAAGCATAACCTAATTTTCTCATTGGACACGGTATCTATGGAGTTAGGATGGTTTGTCAATGCAAAAACATTCATATAAAAACTTAACCAAGTACCAAATAAGAACTTAACCAAGGTAGGGTTGCAATAAAAATCCATTTAAAGATAACAAAAGGCCCAATTAAAATCAAAAGGTCAAAATAATCAGTGCTCTTCCCTTCTTTCCTCAGGGAGTAGCTTGGGCTGTAAAATTTGGACTCTTTCTCAATAGTACCACTCCCTGCTATCCAAGACCTCTCCAACTTTCAAAGATCTGGAGTCTTATCCGCCCTCTTCAGTTTGGAGATACTAAGAGACCAAGATATATTCACTATACATGGGGGCTTATCTAGTATAAGACTGTACACTTCATATTTGTGAACATGCCTTTTTCCACTCAAAACTTTCATTCCTGGATACTTTAGTTTGTGAGACCCTAGAGAACTGAGAGTTTTTTATTGTCTTTCAGTGTTTCAAGTTACAATTATGAAGGATTTTTTGCAGGAGAGGGAAGGATTCCTTTATGAATTGGTGCTTCTGAGATAATATGAAAGTCTTTTTTAAGCTACATTTGATTCTTTTTATGTTTAAGTAATGCTAGTGGCTGCATTGCTGAATTTTGTACCAGTATTGATTTTCAAGACATAAAAAATATGGACTTTGATTCATTGAAATGCTGGTGTCTGGTTGAAAAACACTGATGTTTTCCTTTTTGCATTCAAATAAAAAAGTTCTGTTTATCTTTTGGGAAACTTTTGTGCACTTCAAGTCAAGAATTTTCCCTGCTGTCCCAAAAACTCCAAGAAAGCAATATTTAGGGTTTAATTTCTTTTCTTAGGATCCTCATCCTTTCTGGAGACTTATTTGACTTGGATTGTTATTTCCTTTTACTTTATCTAAAAGGAAATGTTATCATTTTGGTTGTCACTTAATTATTAAAATAAATATCCTTTTGTAAAAGCTAATTGATTTAAGCTGCTAAATGGAATTGAATAATTACTCATTGATAGTTAGCTAACACAATCTAATGAGGCTCTAACCCATAGCATTAGGGGAAAAGTTATCCCCAAGCCCTCAGGAGTATTCCTAAAACAGAAAAGGCAGGTTAGATCAACATGACTCTGGGACAGTGTGGTCACAGATACACAGATACGCATACACACACACACACACACACACATACATACATACACACACACACATGAAATGGATGGATATGTATTTATTTTCAACAGGTATAAAAATTAAATTGGAGAAATGACACAAACTAGAAAGTTGAAACCCATAAGAACTTCAAAGAATAGTCAGGAGAGGAGCTATAGATTTGATCCAGAGTCCCCTGTACTTTGCCCTTTTCCTAGTGTAGTTTCTCTCCTTAAGAATGAAAAAGATAGGGGCAGCTAGATGGTGCAGAGGATAGAGCACCATCCCTGAACTCAGGAGGACAAGAGAAATAATTACTAAGTGAGATGGAGTGAGATCTCTCAGAATGTTGTGAAAATTGAGTAAGGCTTCACCAACCTGAAAGTCAGTGTAGGTCTGAACCAAAACCCTTTAGACATACCTGCCTCCATTTTCTGCTGTTTTTTCCATGACATCATTCACCTGCTACCTCAACCTACACTAAATATGGACAGCTATACTCTTATTGACCAATTTCTTGTCTCTTGGGTAGTTCCCATTTTTAAAATGTAAGACTATATTCCTTTGGCTAATGAGGATGAGGGTCAGTGGTAGGAGGGATGCTCTGTGTTAGGGACTATCTGCTGTTTTTTTTATATAAGGTGTTTTCCCCTTTTGATTGCTTATTCAACTGGAATGATGTTAGCTTCTTGCAAGAACATATAATAAATCTTCATTTTGTTCCTAGAGATATCTTCAGCTATTTTATTAAATAGTGGTCACTCATCTCTGTGTCTAAGCCACACAATTTTGGGAGCTAGTCCAGATAACATGACCTGATGAGTGGGTGAACTCTCAGGTGCTAGCAGGATGGTGTCCTGCCCTGTTTTAGGCAGCCCTTGAGCCCTGAGGACTTCTTGCTCTCCAAGGTAAAGTGACCTGAAACAGAAAGATTTAGGGCTAAGGGAAAGTAAGAAACTTCATAGCAAAATTCCCACTGGTTGTGGAGGACAAAACAGTCAGGCAACTTGTGTGCATGCAACCCAAAGGTAAGAAGACCTGTGAGACACTTGAGTCAAGGGTTACAGACTTTGGAGGGGTGCTGTGGACAGGGCAGGTGACTAAGGGTTGGGGACAGGCCTGCTGTGATTAGGCATGTGAAACATAGGTTTCATTTAAATTAACATGGGTTTGGCTCAGTTCAAGCTAAGTGCTGCAGAGAATAATGATAAAGAGATATCAGTAGATTGCCCCTTGTGAAATAAATTAAGTAATTGGAACAAGTTGCCAAAACATAAGGGAAAAAGCAAGGAGAAGATGATGTTACCATTGTTTTATCTGGATCAGTAAAGACATTGGTGGAGGCACCATTTGGCCTAAATATGGCTCCCCCAAAGATTGGGTCTGCCAAAAACTAAATATGTATGTCAATAGTAAAGAATTTATTAATCCAAAGAAGGTAGGGTATGTGAGACTATGGCTTTCTGCAGCCCCAATAACGCTAAGCAAGGATATAAGTATAAAGGGGCATATAGAAAAGGAGATGCCAAAGACACAGAAATTGGGCCCACTGTAATCTCTCCCTTCTCTTTCTCTCTCTCTCTCTCTCTCTCTCTCCCTCTCTCCCCACATATATATATATATATATATATATATATATAAATAAATATATCCACCTCAGGAAGCCATGGCCTCCAGGCCTGAAAAGGGAAGAAAGGACTTAATCCAATTAACCCCTCCCAGGCCCTTGAGAGGCCAAATGCTCACTACAGAAGGAATTAGAGCAAATTCAAAAGGATATACAAAATTACCCTCTTTCAGATTCCAAGACTCTGGATACTAAATTGTATCCTTTAAAAGAATTTCCCTTGGCATAAAATATGGCTCTCCTGAGTACAACAGAAAAGATGAACTTTAAGAAGGAAGTGAGAACCTAAT
The DNA here is from genome assembly GCA_023553655.1 of Myrmecobius fasciatus. NCBI lineage: Eukaryota > Metazoa > Chordata > Mammalia > Dasyuromorphia > Myrmecobiidae > Myrmecobius > Myrmecobius fasciatus. The sequence goes on from JAJPUD010004486.1 coordinate 160,261, forward strand.
AGAAGATTCCACCAGGCTAGCAGAACAATTTAAACAATTCCTGGGCCCTAATCTTTTTATTTAGGGAGAACTTATATGTCTATTTTGAATGTTCTCTTCTCAAGAAAAAAGGGACTAATTAGAGGAGCAACTATGAAGGAGAGAGATAGAAGACACCCTCCAGCTACAGGAGTAGTCCTGGCTAACCAGAAATATCATTTAGTAGATCTGAATTGGGATCACAATAACCCTATACAGTGGGGAGTATGGAGGATCTTAGAGAATTGATAATTACAGGAATTCAAAATGCAGTATCAAAGGTACAGAATATTAAAAAAGGTCTTTTGATGATTCAGGGGAAGGATGAGTCACCAATTGAAGACAGCATTAGGAAGTATTCTGGGTTTGATACTGATGACCCAAGAGTAGAAGATGCCTTGAAATTGTACTTCGTGACCAATGCATGGTCAGTTATTGGTAAGAAGTTACAGAAATCAGAGTGATGGAATAATAAGAACCTTTTTAATCTATTGGAAGAGGCCACCAAGGTATGTGTTAGGAGAGATGATGAGAAACAAAAGCAGAAAGCTAAAATCTTAGTCCAGATGGTACAGGGAATTGCAAAGAATGCAGACAAGGCCCCAAGGAGAGAAGATGAAGATATTCAGGAAGGAACAGGGGACCCACAGTTCCTGCCTGTAGAAAGCCTTTGAAATGTTGGGAATGTCAAAAAGAAGGACATATAATAAAAGATTGTCGGGTAGGGCCCCACCAGGAAGCTGTTGTATTCTTAGTAGACACCAGGGCATCAATATCCTCAGTGACCTATTTGCCTGAGGGGGTTAGATTGTCTAAGGAGACCCTGTTGATTTCTGGGGTTAAAGGAGAATATTTTCTTGTACCTATGACCATGCTCTATAAAATTTTTAAGGGAAAAAGGGAAACATTGGGCAGATTTTTGCTCATTTCAGAAACAGAAGTAAACTTGTTATGAAGAGATTTGATATTAAACTAGAAATTGGGGTGATTCCACAGGTACCCCAGTAAAATGGCATTAACGAATGAGAAAGAGCAGACTAGGATAAACCCTGAGATTTGGGTGGAGTAGACAGAGTTTTGATAAAGATCACCTTGAAAAGTAGTGAGGGTCAGGCAATATTCAATTTCCCTAGACAGAAGAAGAGGTTTGGAATCTGTCATACAAGGCTATTGTTGATGGAGATAAAACTTCCACTGTTACCAAAGGCAATCTACCTGCCCATTGATCAGCTCAAACTTGTGAATTATATATGCCTTAAATAAAGCATTGAAATTATTGAGGGAACAGGATTCATTACAGATTGAATATAAATATAAATTCAAAATATGCTCATAATGTGCATATATTTGGAAAATTTTGGGAAGAAAGAAGGTTTGTAAATAGTAAGAGCAAAGAGTTGACTCACTATACATTAGACAGAAAGGTACTGGAAAACATTCAGGTTCCTAGGAATGTAGCACTAATACATGTAAAAGGACATCAGATAGAAAATTCATTTGAGGCAAGGGGAAACTAATTAGCAGATGAGGAGGTCAAGGGGAGTTGGAGGATCAGGAGACTACTCATATAATGGCCTAGATGCCTCTACTTCTCCCTAGTCTTCCTTCTCCCAGTTTTACCCAGGAGGAATAAAAGAAGGCCTCCATGCTCAGAGAAGGATAGTGGTTCCTACCCAACAGCAGAGAGGTACTGATCCAAGCAAGTATGAGGCAAAATTTTCAACAACTGCAACAGGGCAGTCATTAGGATGTCCAAAACCTGTGTCTTGACAAAATATGCTTCCCCCAGTCTCTATATCATGGCCCAGCAAGTAGTAGATGGCTGCCTTATTTGTTGAAGGACTAACAAGGCTGCTCAATGCCAGGTTCCAAAAGGGGAAAACTTCCAGGAATCAGACCATTCCAAAGCATCCAGATGGATTTGACTAACTGCCAGCAGTAGGTTGCCTCAAATATGTACTAGTCATAGTGGATCATCTGACCTCATGGATGGAGGCCTTCCCCTCAGCCCAAGTAACTGCCTTGACAGTAAGTCTTATTAGAACAAATTATTCCCAGATATGAGGTAGTGGAGAGGAGAGAATCAGATCAGGGAACACGTTTTTTCTGCCAAAGTATTGTAGAATATGATTAGGACCTGAGAAACCACTTGGGATCTCCACCTCCCTTGGTATTCTCCCTGTTCTGGGAAAGTAGAAAGGATGAATCAGGAAATAAAACAGGAACTGACTAAATTATCTTAAGAGATAAGCTATCTTAAGAGACCCAGCTAACTTGAACTGAGTGCCTTCCTCTCTGGTCAGGATCAGAAGCAAATTATGGAGAGATATTGGACTTTCACCTTAACAAATTATTATACGTTCACCCTTTCCAGGTTTATCATATGGAAAATTGGAATCCTATTTTTAGAGACAAAGAATTTATTTCTTAAGAGATATGTTAGAATGCTGGTACAATATTTATAAGAACTACCACAAAAAGGGTTAATAGCTCAGGCTCCTCCTCTAGGTTTTCCTGTTCATAGGATACAGATTGGAGATTGGGTGTTGACTCTATCCTATAAGGATGAGAAGCTTATTCTATGCTGGGACAGAAGGGAAAGCCAGCGGGTTTATAAGATTAATGGAATTAAAAGGACAAGAGTGGAAGCCAGTGGCCCAAAAGACCAACAGGAGATGGAAGGAGATGAGGAATTAGATAAAGAATGTGAAATTATGTTACAAAAATTTGAAGAGATCTCAATGGACAAATCAGAGGGGGGATGAAACAAGATGGAATGAGATTTCTCAGACAGTCATGAAAATTGAGTAAGGCTTCACCAACCCCAAAGTTAGTGTAGGCCTGCACCAACACCCTTTAGGACATACCCGCCTCCCATTCCTACTATCTTTCCATGACATCATTTGTTTGCTATCTCAATCTAAATCAAATATGGGCAGCAGTACTCTTATTAGCCAAAGCTCAATTATCTGTCTTTAGGGTAGATCCCAATTAGAATGTAATACCACATTCCTTCATCCAACTAGGATGAAGGTCAGTGGTGGGAGGGACCTTCTGCATCAGGGACTATAAAATCTGCTTTTCTAGTTCTATACAGTGTCTCCTCCCTTTGATTGCTTATTCAATTGGAATGACACCCATTTCTCATGAGAATGTAAAATAAACCTTCTTTTTGCTCCTAGAGATATCATTGGTTTATTATTATTTTAATGTGGAATTTTTTTTAATTTTATTTTTTATTAAAAGCTTTTTATTTACAAAATATATCCAGGGTAATTTTTCAACATTGACTCTTGCAAAACCATTCTATTCCAAATTTTCCCCTCCTTAACCCATCCCTTCCCTTAGATGACAGGTAGTCCAATACATGTTAAATATGTTAAAATATATGTTAAATCCAATATATTTATGTATATTTATGCAGTTATCTTGCTGCACAAGAAAAATTAGATTAAGAAGGCAGAAAAAAATAAAGAGAAAAAAAATGCAAGCGAATATCAACAGAAAGAGTGAGAATGCTATGTTGTGGTCTATGCTCAGTTCCCTTGGTCCTCTCTCTGGGTGTAGATGGCTCTCTTCATCATTGAACAACTGGAACTAGTTTGAATCATCTCATTGTTGAAGACAGCCACATCCATCAGAATTGATCATTGTATAGACTTGTTGCTGTACATAATGATCTTGTGGCTTTGCTCATTTCATTTACCATCAGTTCATGTAAGTCTCTCCAGGCCTCTCTGAAATCATGCTGCTGGTCGTTTCTTATGGAACAATAATATTCCATAACATTCATATACCATAATTTATTCAGCCATTCTCCAATTGATGGGCATCCACTCAGTTTTCAGTTTCTAGCCACTATAAAAAGGGCTGCCACAAACATTTTTGCACATCTGAGTCCCTTTCCCTCCTATAAGATCTCTTTGGTATATAATCCTAGTAGAAACACTGCTGGGTCAAAGGGTATGTACAGTTTGGTAACTTTTTGAATATAGTTCCAAATTGCTCTCCAGAATGGTTGGATCCATTCACAGTTCCACCAACAATGTTTCAGTGTCCCAGTTTCCCCACATCTCCTCCAATATTCATAATTATCTTTTCTTGTCTTCTTAGCCAATCTGAGAAGCATGTAGTGGTATCTCAGAGTTGTTTTAATTTGCATTTTTCTGATCAATAGTGATTTGGAATACCTTTTCATATGACTAGAAATAGTTTCAATTTCTTCATCTGAAAATTGTCTGATCATATCCTTTGACCATTTAGAGAATGATTTGATTTCTTATAAATTTGAGTCACTTCTCTATATAATTTAGAAATGAGACCTTTATCAGAACTTTTCAATAAAAAATGTTTTCCCAGTTTATTGCTTCCCTTCTAATCTTGTCTGCATTAGTTTTTTTGTACAAAAACTTTTTAACTTAATATAATCAAAATTATTTATTTTGTGATCAGTAATGATCTCTATTTCTTCTTTGATCTAGATCTTCTTTTGATTTCCTCCTCCACAGATCTGAGAGGTAAACTATCCAATGTTCTTCTAATTTGTTTACAATATCATCCTTTATGTCTAGATCATGAACCCATTTTGACCTTATCTTGGTACACAGTGTTAGGTGTGGGTCAATGATAGTTTCTGCCATACTGGTTTCCAATTTTCCCAGCAGTTTTTATCAAATAGTAAATTATTATCCCAAAAGCTGGGGTCTTTGGGTTTGTCAAACACTAGATTGCTACAGTCATTGACTATTTTGTTCTGTAAACCTAACCTATTCCATTGATCAACTACTCTATTTCTTAGCCAGTACCAAATGGTTTTGATGACTACTGCTTTATAATATAGTTTTAGATCTGGTACAACTAGGCCACTTTCATTTGCTTTTTTTTTTCCATTAATTCCCTTGAAATAAATAATTAGCTGTTCTTGTTTTGTTTTGTTTTTTGCTTTTTTTTTTTTGCTGAGCTAAGTGACTTGTTAAAAGTCACACAGCTGGGAAGCATTACCTAGAAATATCATTGTAGTCAAATGGGTGACTTCATGTCCAATTGCAATTCCTCATCTGGTGCAATGGATGACTCAGAGCTAAAAGGGTTTGAACTGACAATCTTTTTAGTAAAATCATATCCCAAATACACAGGTAGACAAAGTTCTCAAGGCACTTGAAAAAGTAGTTCAGGAAGATTAAAACAAATAAAAACTGCTAGCAGGAGGTTAAAAGCAGTAAACCAGGAGGTTCCCTGGGGTCTTGTGAGCTACTGGTCTTTGTTATAAAAGACTACTTTTATACTGTTTTGACCAAAGAGCTCACAACTAGGTCTCAGAGCAATCATCTTGGGTGCAAAATTAACCCCAATTGCTCCAGTTCTGCACCACAACTTTCCTATTTGTAAAAAAATCTTGGCTATTATTGTGGGGTAGTGAATTAATCCACTTCTTCCCAGTTTCACCAAGAACCAGTTCACAACAACCAAATAAATACAAATAAATAAAATGTATGATTTTACTGTTGTAACTACAGATGATGATCTTTCAGTGACTTAAGATATACTTTGGAAGTTTCTCTGGTCAAAATGATTTTATCCCTCAGCCAATCTATTTACAAACTTCTCTGAGTTTCCCAAAGGACAAAATCATAATCCAAACTGCAGTGACTTTATGCCATTAATGAAAAAAAAAATTAAGTTATAGTTTCAAAAAGAATTAAAAAATTATAAATTGTAAAGGTTAAAATTCTAAATTTTAAATATCATTTGTAGGCTTAAAGTTTTTGAATAGATATGAATTTTAATTTAAAAATTTTTTTTTTGATAATAAATATTAACTATTTAACAATTAAGTTTAGAGATTTCCCCTCACATCAGATATTTTATTTTCACTAAGAAGAAATCTTGATTTCATTTTTAGAAGTGATAGAACTTGTAGTTTCTGTGTGATTGAGCTTAATTCTGCTAAGATACTTAGCACATTTAACTCAGCAAATCATATGGTGTAGCTAGCAAGAATGTTCTGTCACTGCACTCTTGAAGACAGATGAAAATAAAGCTGAAAAACTCAGGAGACCCTGCCTTTGTCTCCCATTAAGGTACGTCTTCATTAATAACTCCTACAATTGAATAATTAAGTAGCAAGCTGCCCTCCCTGATCACAGATTCTTTGTGCAGTTATTCACTGATGGGTCAGAGTTTGAAACAAATTAAGCCATTGAAGCACAGCAGGTTGTAGTCATCAATTTGTTCATAACTTGACAGTTATATACAATGATACAGAAGCCAAATTTTTTTTAACATTGTGACTAAAAAGAATACATTTCCAAATCCAATTATTGAATAATTTCTATAGTAGAGTCTTTTTCACTTTAATGAATCAAAAAAATAAAAAATAAAAACCTCATTGATTTCACTGGTATTTATATCTCTTCTCTAAGAAGATAATACATTTATATTTATATTAATTGTTCTTCATGAATAACATCCAAAAAATAAGGAGAACCAATCATTCTCTTTTTGTTTCTCACTTTCTCTTTATCTCTGTCTCTGAGTTGTTTTTTTTTTTTTCTCTCTCTTTCTCATATTTTTTTCTCTCCTCCCATCCCTACTCCATCTTGAGAACACAAATCTCTTACTGGAGATGTGCTGCAATTAGTCGTTTTTTATTGGCTTAATAGGCTTAACAAAATCCTGCATAGTATCATGAAAGAAAGAAGGAAATAGAAAGAAAAGAGGAAGGGAAGGAAGAGGGGGATAAAGGAAAGAGAATAATCATTTAAGTTCTTATTGTGTGTCATGAACTATGCTAAATATTTTAGAAATATTATCTCATCTGATCTCCTGTGATCCTCACAATCTTCTTGACAGATAGGTGACAATTTACAGTTGAGGAACTAAAGCAGATAGATTAAGTGACTTACTCATTTTTGTATTAGGAAGTATCTAAAGTAGATTAAGTATGTATATAGTACCTACTATCTTCCAAGCACATTGCTAAAGGATTTTATAAATATTATTTCATTTGAACTTTATGAAATCCCCACGAGATATATAATATTATTACTGCCCTTTTACAGTTGAGGAAACTGAGACAGATAGAAAGATTAATTAACTTGCTCAAAAGTCACACAACTAGGACTTGAGGCTGTATTTAAATTCATCTCTTCCTCACTTCAAGCCAACTTTCTATCTACCACAGCATAGTAGTAGGAAAATCCAAGATAGGAAGAGGAAAAAAAATAAAATGGGAAAGGGAAATAAGAAATGGCAAAGAAGGAAAGATGGGAAGGGAAATGAAAGATGGTAAGAAAAGGAGGAAAGGAAAAGAAGGGAGAAAAAATGAAAAGAGAAAATTTATTTTATTAAAGCAGTAACATTCTGACATATTGTAGTATCCCCAAAATCTGTATTTGGCCCTTGTTTGTTTGTTGTTTGTTGTTTTTGTTTTTGTTTGGTTTTGTTTTTGTTTTTTTTTTAGCATTTTATATCAATGACTTAGATAAAGACATAAAGGATATGCTAAATGACACAAGATTGGGGGAAGAAAGGGAGTATATTTAACAGTGTCTGGCAGTCAGGATAAAATATCCTAAAAATTAAAATGTTGAGCTAAGTCTAAAAGATGAAATTCAATAAGCATAAATGCAAAATATTATATACAAATAAATAAATTTCATAAATATGATGTGGAGGAAACATGGATCCATACCAGTTGTTCTGACAGATCTGGGGATTTCAGTGGACTAGAAGCTTCAAGAGTCACAAATGTAATGTGGTAGTCAAGAAAATTAATACGAATTTTTAATGAATGAATAGATAGCTTCCAAGATTAAGGAGGTGATAATCTCAGTATATTTTGTTCTTGTTCTCATCTGTTTTCAGATTTGGATGTTAAGTTTTAAGAATATTAATAACACTGAAAATATCCAGAGGAGAGCAAAGAAAGATGGTGAGGAACCTTGAGTCCCTGACATGTGAGAATTTACTCAAAGAGTTTAGTATGGTTAGCTTAAAAAAAGAGAATGTTGACAAATGGAGTGGGGTAGGAAAAATGGTAGCTCTCTTAAATTATGTGTAGAGCTATCATGAAGAAAAAATGGACCTGCTTTGATTTGGCCTCCAATGAAAAAAATAGAAGCAATGGAAAAAAGTCATTAAGAAGTGAATTATGGCTTAATATGATGAGGGGGCAGGAGGGTTTCTAGTAAGTAGTGGAATGGGTTTCCTCCAGAAACCTTCTTTCTTAAAGGAGAAGCTGGATGTACTTATCAGGTATGCTATATAACGTAGAAACATTTCAGATATAGGTTTGCTTAAAAGGCTGCTTCTTATGATTTAATGATATGCTATTGCTTGCTATTGTCCCACAAACTTCCTCTGAAAAGCTTACTGAGTATATTTATATGTGAGTGAATGTGTATGTTCCCTAAAACATGTAATAATTTGCCAGGATGTGGCATGCAAAGTCGAATATAGATTTCAATACTGAAAACCAGTGAAGTTGGGTCTTTATAATTAAAATTATCATTCAAAAAATCACATGCCATATCACATGTAAAAGAAATTACAACAGAACTTCAATATAAGTCAATCATGTCATGGAAATTAAGTTTACAAGTTTAAGTTTAAAATTCTCATCATCTTATTAAGGTGGTTGTTGCTCCATCTTAAAGATAAGCCATATCAGATAACAATCATATTAAAACACATATACAAAACCCAATACCATGTCTTCCCAGTGTATTACATCACATGAGTAATGGGTGGTAGATAAATACAAACTGAAGAAAAACCAAGAAACCAGAAAACAATTAATTTATTCTTATATACTAAAATGCTATTAAAATCAATTTCATTCATTCTCTAATTCTAAGATCCCTCATACTAGAGTGTTTAATGCAAGCCCTTTCCCTGTTTAAATATATGTATCTATGCATATATACACTTATGACAGTTATATAATATTGTATTTGATTGCTACCAATTTTGTTTGAAGTATAACCTACTTGTCTGAAGAAGTTAAATTAGTGGCAATGTATGTGATTAATGACAGTATTTTAAAGACAATTGAACATCTTCTATACTGTCACTTATCTCTTTAGGAACTAGAGCTACTTTATCATTATTGGTTGTATATGTGTGTGTGTTTTTTAATTTTTGTTTTTCTTGTGAATCTATTATTTTTGTATCACATACCTAAAAAATAGAGACTCAAAACATTAAAAAATAAGAATATTTAAAGAATGACTTAATAAAACAAATTAGGTTTAACAACTTTTAAAAATACAAGTGTTTATTGAGTGCCTACTTACCTACATATACTTTTGTTGATATATGATTAACATATTCTATATAGTGCTTGTAAAGAATACATGGAGACATAATTCCTACCCTCCAACTTTTTCATTTAATAGATTAGTTAAAAGATAATAGTTATTGATCATTTGTTTTTCTTTCATTTTCTTTTTCCTCAGAGGAGATAAGAAGTTGAATAGTGTAGAGTAGTAGATAGTGGAAAAGGTGTGAAGAGTCAAGGGGCCTTGGCTTGGTTTTTCCCTTTATTGGTTATGTGACTTTGGGAAAGTCTTCCACTATTTTTTTTTTTAATTTTTATTTTATTTGCATAACATATGTGTGGGTAATTCTTCAACAATAACCCTTACATAGCTTTCTGTTACAAATTTTTCCCCCCAACTCCCCACCCCTCCCCTAGATGGCAGGATATCCACTACATGTTAATTATGTTAAAATATTGGCAAATCGAATATATGTATACATATTTCCAAACTTATCATTGGTGTGCAAGAAAAATCTTATCTACACAAACGATATATCAGTTAAAGGAAACACAATGTAAGCAAACATCAATCAAGGAGTATGAGAATGTTATGTTGTGGTC
>JAJPUD010004486.1:175161-195552 GCA_023553655.1 Myrmecobius fasciatus
TATTAGTTTATCCCTTTCCTTTTCTCCCCTCCCTCCTACCTTCCCACAAGGAGGGTCAGTGCTTTCTTTGAAGCCAAATGTGTCTGATATACTCTCTTAGAGTCCAATCTAATGAGAGTAAGGTTTACACAATACTCATCGCCCTCCCTTCTTCCCCTCAATTATATTAGATCTTCTATGTCTCTTTATGAGATTTTGCCTTATTTTACCTCCTATATTTTTACTTTATTTTGCCTCCTTTTCCCCCCTCCCCCCTTTTTCTTTTTCAGTATGGTATCCCTTCCACCTCTAATTTCTTTTCCATTATTATCAAAGAAAAATCAAATTATACTGCCATTCTTTAAAGGATACCTATAGTAGGAATATAGTTCTCAAGAGTTTTCCTTTTTACCTTTTTATGTTTCTCTTGAGTTCTCTATTTGGAGGTCAAATTTTTTGTTCAGATCAGGTCTTTTCATTAGAAATAGGTGAAATTCTCCTGTATCATTGAATGACCATCTTCTTCCCTGGAAGATGATGCTCATTCTAGCTGGATAACTTATTCTTGGCTGTAATCCAAGTTCTTTTGCCTTTCGGAATATCTGGTTCCAGGCCCTTCGATCCTTCAATGTGGAAGCTGACAGATCCTGTGTAATTCTAATGACAGTTCCTCGGTATTTGAACTGTTTCTTTCTAGCTGCTTGCAATATCTTTTCCTTGGTGCGATAGTCCTGAAATTTGGCCACGATATTCCTTGGGGTTTTAGTTTTGGGGTCTCTTTCTGGAGGTGATTGGTGAATTCTTTCAATGCCAATTTTGCCTTCTGATTCTAAAACATCAGGGCAATTCTCTTTCATGATTTCCTGGAAGATAGCATCCAGGTTCTTTTTTTCATCGTGGCTTTCAGGGAGTCCGATAATCCTTAAATTGTCTCTCCTGGATCTGTTTTCCAAGTCAGTTGTTTTTCCTAGGAGATATTTCATATTTTCTTCTATTTTTTCATTTTTTTGTTTTTGTTTAACTGATTCTTGAAGTCTTATTGAGTCATTTACTTCTATTTGTTCAATTTTAATTTTTAGAGTATTATTTCCTTCAGTTATCTTTTTTAGCTCCTTTTGTAGCTGGCCAATTGAATTTCTGGATTCAATGCATTCTTTTTCCATTTTGCCAGTTTTATTTTTCAGTGAATTGTTGTCTTTTTCCAATTCACCAATTTTGTTTTTCAGTGAATTGTTGTCTTTTTCCAATTCACCAATTTTGTTTTTCAGTTCACCATTTTTATTTTCCAGTGAACTGGTGATTTTTTCCAATTCACCAATTTTGTTTTTCAGTGAACTGTTTTCTTTTTCCAATTCACCAGTCCTATTTTCCAGTTTTTGATATTTCTGTTGCCCTGATCTCAATTTATTTCCCCATTCTTCTTCTAGCTCTCTTTTGAGATTCTTAATGCAATCATCCAGGTAAGCCTTCTGAAAGGGAGATCAACTTAAGTCTGCCTTTGTGGCTTCATCTGGGATTGTTTTCATAATGTCAGGATCTGGGGACTGTTCTATTTTTTCTCCGTAAAAGCTTTCTATGGTGAGAGCTCTCTTCTGCTACTTGCTCATGATTTAAAGTTGGGATATTGGTCAAAAGCCGAGAAAACTGCAACAATTTATATTTGCCCTGGGGCAGTTTGCCGAGTTGACTTCCGGTATGAGGCTGGTCGGGCTAGATTCGCACCTGGACCACGTTTTCAGCTGTTCTCGATCCACCCCCTTCCAAAGGCAGATCTACCAAAGCACCTGCCCGCAAGCAGAGCAAAGTGGCCCAGGCGTCTCCCAGGGGCTTCTTGGGTGCCCAAAATCCGCCCCTCTATCGCAGCCCTGACTTCCACCCCGGCTGGAGTCCGATCGCGACCAGAGGCCGATTTCCCCTGAGGCTAACCTTCTCCGGAGTTCTTTCAAGGTAGATCTTTTATGGAAGTGCATTGTAGTCCAAATGCTTGGCGAGGACCTCACTCGGAAACCAGTTTTAAGGCTTACTTTGTCTGGGTTTGAGGGAATGTTGGAGGGAGTTCACAGAGAAAGCTGTCCGCAGTTCGCCATCTTGGCTCCAGTCTTCCACTATCTTAACTTTCAATTTTCTCATTTGTAAAATATATATATGTGTGTGTGTCTGTGTGTGTGTGTGTGTGTGTGTGTGTGTGTATTATATATAGTCTCCCCCCAAAAAGGAATGTAATTAAAGCATAAAAGTCAAATGCACAAGAATTATTTTTAAATTATACAATTATATGGAAAAATGTAGAAATCAAATTAAAATAGTACAACTGTTAAATTAAATATTATATGAGGCATATATAACAAACAAAATATCTTACCTACAACTTCATTAACTCACTAATGACTGCAGGAAAGAATTATTTCACATTCCTGCAAGAATGGGTGCCTACATTAGTAGACACGCTTTTGGAACAGCAAAGGCAGTATTTTATTTACTGTCCCAAAGCACAATCCCTTCCCCAGATTACCCATTAATTGGTTGTTACAGAAGTTACACAATGTGGATTTCCAACCCTCATTACATAGCCAGTCCTTGTCTCCCAAGAAGCTCACTTCTTAAAAAGGAAGTTAAATGTAGAGAGGTAAAGTGAAAGAACAAAGGATTCTTTTCAAATCTCAGCCCACCATCTCTGCTTACAAAAGCCAGTTCCTGCCCCAAAAGAACTCACATTCTTATTGAGGCAAAGTTAAGGAGGCTCCTGTTCAAATCTAAAACCTCCACCCCTGATTATTCTTTAATGTCTTGGTGGGTTGCACTTTTCTAATTTGTTTCCTTTCTCCAATTTAATTTTCATGACTGTGTAAACCAAATGTTCATCAATTTCTCACACATATTTATCAAAATATCTTCCTATAAGATGATAAAAAGATATCTAAAACAATGGGATTGAAATAAAATTGCAATGCTTGTAACTGAAAAATTTTAAGCATGTTTCATGAAATAAGAGTAAAGTCAAAAGTGCCCAATCTTTTAGTTCATGTGTAATGCAATACATAGTAATCATAATAATACAAACAGTTCTTTCTATGAGAGAGCAACATGTAAACCAGAAGAATCTAAGGGAAGCAACTTTGAAAAACTTCTAAATTCTTATCAAAGCAATTACCAATCTTGACTTCCAAAGAATGATGATGAAGCATATTCCCTTGGCACAAAGGTGATGAAACACAATGCAAAAGGCATGATTTCTCAGACATGACCAATGTGTTGATTTATTTGACTTGATTACTTATGTTACAAAGGAGACAAGAGAGGGTAAGGAGGTAAATTATTGAGTAGGGATTGCTAAAAGAAAAAATCATTAATAAAATATATTTTAATGTACATAAAGAAAAAAATAAACAACATATATGTAGAGAACACCATAAAGAATGTCTCAGTATCTTGTGTGTGTATATGTGTGTATATGTATATATGTGTATATGTGTATATGTATATATTTGTGTGTTTATATACACACATATACATATGAATATGAAGACCAATTAATTCAGCATACCAAAGAGAAACCGAAAGATTTGGTTTTCTTGGAATATACAAAGGACTTTATCTGAAGCTCTGCATTTAAGGAAACTATCGAGCTAATAGTGAACTCCTAAGGAATGTAGAAGGCAGCTGGGTGGTGAAGTGGATAGAATACTCAGCCTAGAATCAGAAAGGCTCACCTTCCTGAGTTCAAAATTGGCCTCAGATACCTAGTCTTTGTTTGACACTGGGCAAGAACTTAACCCAGTTTGTTTCAGTTCCTCATCTGTAAAATGAACTGGAGCAGGAAAGGCCAAACCATTCTAGTATTTTTGCCAAGAAGTCTTCAAATGGGGTCATGAAGAATTAAGACTCCAATCCAATGGCTGAACAACTGTTTAGGATAATTATGTGGCTTAATGGACAACCTTTTGAACTTTAAATTAGGAAGACTCATATTCCTGAGTTTAAATCAGGGCTCAGACATTTATTAGTTGTATGACCCTGCACAAGTCACTTAACTGCATTTACCTCAGTTCTTCATCTATAAAATAAACTGAGGCAGGAGAGAACAAATCACTATAATATCTTTGCCTAGAAAACCCCAAAAGGATAAATGAAGAATCAATCATGTGTGAAAATGACCAAAAAATAATAAATAGGAGAATAGAAGTTAAGAAATTGTGAGTTCAGAAAATTTAGGAAATATGAGTTTGGGAGTTACAAATGTATCTGTATACAGGGGAATTCAACCTCTCAACTCTCTCTTTGTCTTCATCTCATGAAGAAGCTTTCACCCACTCTGTCACTTCCACTTCGAAAGAATTCCCTCTTTTCTCCTTTCTAGGTGGACCAGCCTCTGCTTTCCTCATCTTCACAAGTAGTGATACTTCCTAACCTCATCCTTTCCCCATAAAGGAAGATCCCTCTCAGATGTTATGTTAGAGAGTTTTGCTGTGTTAAACAGATTTAGTTTAATTTCTTTTGTATTCTCCTCTGAAGTTTTATAAATGAACAATGAAAGGACTATAAGACAGATAGATATAACCACCCAGTTAAATTGTTGAGATATGGCTTAGTATCAGTACAGTTTTTACCATGCATATTTTGTCAAAAGGTGTCTGATAAGATTGCAGATATGGAAAAGGAAGAGTTCATAGATTTGACCAAAAGACTTCCAATGCTTATATTCTGTTCCCTAGGGATTAGATCATTATAATAACTATGCTCCCTCTCCATCAAATTTAATTGGGGTATCTAGGAGAAATATTCTAATCTTGAAAATAGGAAGAAAAAATTTTGAATCTTGCCTTATATATTTTTTTATCTAAATGACCATAAGTATCACTTGACTTATCTCAAGTACAGTTTCTTCTCTAAAATATTAATACTAATTAAAGGGTTCTTGTAAAGATTCAATGAAGTAAACATAAAAAGCACTCTATAAGTCTTAAAGGGCTTATTATTGCATGTGTCCTAATTACTTGTATAATTTTTCATTCCATGGATTAAAATGTTGATATAAGAGTAGATATTAGGGGGACAGAGCCAAGATGGGGAACTGCAGACATCATTTTCTGGGAGCTCCTCTGATCTTCCCTCAGACCCAGAACAAATTAAGCCACTTAACTGGTTCTGGAGTGAGGGCTCCATCAAACACTTGGAGTACAACGCACCTCTATCAAAAAATTTACTTTGGAAGAACTTCAGAGCAGGTCAGTTTCAGATGGGCAGGGGATGGGCTGCTTGCCACGCCAGCGCGCCCAGGGCGGAAGATGGGGCTGGGACAGAGCAGTGGATTTTAGGCACCCAGGAAGTCCCTGGGAGACACTTGGGCCACTTCGCTTTGCTTGCGGACAGGTGCTTTGGCAGATCTGCCTTTGGTAAAGGGTGGATTGAGAGCAACTGAAAGTGTGGTCCTAGTGCAGATCTAGCCCTACCAGCCCCACACCTGAAGTCAACTACTAGAACTGTTCCAGGGCAAATTGAAATGGCTGCAGAATCCCCGGCTTGAATCAGAGCTAAAGCTCAAAAACAGGAGTAAGAAGTAGAAGAGAGCTCTCACCATAGACAGCTTTTATGAAGAGAAAGAAGGGCAGACCCCAGATTCTGAGGTTCCTAAAGGTAAAGCAACCCCAGAGGAAGCCACAAAGGCAGACATGAGCTGGTCCCCATTTCACAAGGCTTTCCTGGACGACTGCATAAAGAATCTCAAAAGAGAGCTAGAAGAAAAATGGGGAAATGAATTGATATCAGTGCAAGAAGGATATAATGCCCTGCAAAAGAGATATGAAAAACTGAAAAACAAAACTGGTGAGATGGAAAAAGTCACCAACTCACTAGAAAACAAAACTGGCGAAATGGAAAAAATCATCAATTCACTGGAAAATAAAAATGGTGAATTGGAAAAAGACAACAATTCACTGAAAAACAAAATTGTTGAATTGGAAAAAAACAACAATTCACTAAAAAATAAAATTGGCAAAATGGAAAAAGAATGCAATGAACCAAAAAATTCAATTGGCCAGTTACAAAAGGAGCTAAAAAAGATAACTGAAGGAAATAATATTTTAAAAATTAAAATTGAACAAATAGAAGTGAATGACTCAATAAGACTTCAAGAATCAGTCAAACAAAAACAAAAAAAATGAAAAATAGAAGAAAATATGAAATATCTCCTAGGAAAAACAACTGACTTGGAAAACAGATCTAGGAGAGACAGTCTAAGGATTATTGGACTCCCTGAAAGCCACGAGGAAAAAAAGAACCTTGATGCTATTTTCCAGAAAATCATGAAAGAGAATTGCCCTGATGTTTTAGAATCAGAAGGCAAAGTTGGCATTGAAAGAATTCACCTATCACCTTCTGAAAGAGACCCCAAAATAAAAACCCCAAGGAATATCGTGGCCAAATTTCAAGATTATTGTACCAAGGAAAAGATATTGCAAGCAGCTAGAAAGAAACAATTCAAATGCCGAGGAACTGTAATTAGAATTACACAAGGTCTGTCAGCTTCCACATTAAAGGATCAAAGGGCCTGGAATCAGATATTCCAAAAGGCAAAAGAATTTGTATTACAACCAAAAATAAGTTATCCAGCTAGAATGAGCATTATCTTCCAGGGAAGAAGATGGTCATCCAATGATACAGGAAAATTTTACCTATTTCTACTGAAAAGATCAGATATGAACAAAAAATTTGACCTTCAAACACAGAACTCAAGAGAAGCATAAAAAGGTAAAAAGGAAAGAACTCTTGAAAACTATATTTCTACTATGGGTATACTTAAAGAATGGGGGTATAATTTGATTTTACTTTGATAATAATGGAAAAGAAATTAGAGGTAGAAGGGATATCATACTGAAAAAAAGGGGAAAGGAGGTAAAATGAAGTAAAGAAAAAAAAGGAGGTAAAATAAGGCAAAGTCTCATGAAGAGACATAGAAAATCTAATATAATTGAGGGAAAGAAGGGAGGGTGATGAATATTGTCTAAATCTTACTCTCAATAGATTGGGCTCTAAAAGAGTATATCAGACACATTTGGCTTCAAAGAAAAACTTGGCCCTCCTTATAGGGAAGTAGGAGGGAAAGGAGGAAAAGAAGGGGATAAATTAATAGAAGGATTAGGGGAAAGGTGTAAAAAAGAGGGAGGAGTTTTAAAGGGGGGAGGACTGTTAGAGGGTGGTGATCATCAAAAAAAATACTGGGGAGGGAGAAGGGAGAAAGGGGAAAGAGAAGAGAAAAACATAAGTTTGAGTAAATAAGATAGCAGGAAATACAGATATAGTTATTTTAACTGTGAATGTGAATGGGATGAACTCTCCCATAAAACGGAAGTGGGTAGCAGACTGGATTAAAAGCCAGAATCCTCTGATAAAAATCATCTTGGTAGAAAAGCAAAATTAGATTGAGAGTAGACAAAAAAACTTCAAAACAGTTGGTGAATCAGTAGGATACCTATCCTCAGCATGTGAAGATTTTTCTTGTCAGAATGGAAAGGTAATAATGATTTTTTTTAACACTTATAAAGGTATCTAAAGCAAACTCTGTAAAGCACTTACATCTTAGTTAGATATCAAATATGCCACGTTCATACACTGCATCCCATTGCTAGTCATCCTGACTTTTGCCTTACCACTGGATTGACGACAGGCAAAGAGAATGAGGCTGAAGATTTATGCAATTGCACCTCACTTAAATCTGACCTAAAGCTAGAACAGACCTTTGGAATTACCTCTAATTCAGCTTTTTTCATCTTATACATAAAAGCAATGAAACAACAACAACAAAAAAAGGTTAAATGGCTAGGGAGTTAGCATTTGCTTGTCTTCATTTAAAGTGGTAATTGTACTAGATGCTCTCTAAGGTCCCTTGCTTTCTAATGAAAGGGAAAACTTCTCCAGTATCTTTTCCAAGAAAACCCCAAAATGGGATCATAAAAGGTTGGAAATAAATTGAAAAAAAAATAAACAACATTCTGATTCCAGGTTCAAAGCCTATTTACTAACCTCATTATATTTCCTTTCTGTGATGTTCAATAAGTGTAATGAGATGGATGATTATGAAATTGGTTAAAAACTCACCTTAAAAGACTTTGCAATTTATGATACCAGTCTTGCCATCCCCTTGTAAAATTTGTCTTATATGTAAAATGACAAGGATTTCATAGCGAGCATAGAATATAATTACACTAAACAAAGGAAGAAAACTGATATATTTTAAATTTCAGTTTCCATGTGTGTTGCAAATGTGGTCAATCTTTCTAAGCCAAATATATTAAAGCTAGTACTCTTTTAAATACTTGGTGGACTAAACCTAAATTATTTGATAATGTTGGAGGGATATTTAATAAGGATGATCAAACATATGAAATTTTGGAGAAATTACTAGCTGGGTATATAACCACAAAAAGGAAATCTATAAATGGAAAAGATTCTTAATAGTTACCTTAAAGATAAAACCCTCACAATCATTTCTATAAATGTGGAGGAATTACTTAATTTTTCATTTCTGAAACAAACAGGGAAGATTTTACCTCTTTTCAAGGCACCAATCAGTTTTGAACCAAGGAAGAATGTTAACCCAATTACATGGATTGAGTCCCATTTTTCTTAGATTTGTTATTTTGACTGAGGCTCTGGAAGAAGGGACATATTTTTATGTTTTTCCATTTCAACAAAACAAGGAGGTAACAGCTTATTATCTATAATTATCTTAGTGAGAATGTCTAAATAAAGAGGTTACATTTAATATTTGTGTCTCTGTTAAAACCATAAAAGGAGTTTAATTATAATAACAATTATCTAGATAATTTCTAAATTATTGTCTTTGAAGAAAATAATTTAACTACCTGATCAGTGAATACTATTCTCACATTTTTGTTCTTTTATAACCTCCCTCTCTGTACAACTGTTATCTCTCTACAAATGATTTCTAATCTGGAAATGTCTACTTGGTGAATTAATGGGTGTTTGGGAAGAGAATGGAGATTATATATCTAATTCATATCCTTCTTTTTATTTGAATCTAATGAAAACTATACTTACATAAGATTCTATTTACTAATAAGGTATTTTGAAAATCCAAGATGTTTTTGACTATATTATATTTAAAGAAATACGCATTTTTATTTATTTTTAAATCTTGGTCCCCTCCCCACAAAGTATGCTTATCTTTCAGTTATTTGAAATAGTTGTACTGAACATCTTCAATAAGTAAGCAGAGCCTTTAAGATACATAATAATTTTCAAACTCTTTTCATCTCACACCTGAATCGAAATCCTGTCAAAACTCTAAGAGATTTAGTGAATGAATTCATCTCTTTAGCTGACTAGGGAGAAAGACTCCCAAAGATGATATATAACTTTCTAGATATCTAGGAGAAAATGATAAGATATTTTATTTTGAAATCATATACCTTTTAAAATTACATTTTCCCTCTACTACATTTCATTGATTCCCTGCTTTTTGCAGAATAATATTTTTAACACATCCCCTTCTCCACAATAAGAATTCTCATACGAACATTTGAGATATTATTTTTGTAATAAAAAAAGTACATTGTTTGTAGCTAATGTTAGTTACTTACAATATTTCCTTGGTAACTATCACATCCATATAGTAAGTTTTTTAAAATGACCAAAATAAAATGCAGTGATATTATCAAAGGGTCCTTCATTGATCCTTTCGATATACTTTCATATTGAGTAGAGGTGACTGTGATCGCAATTTACTTATGGATATGTTAGAAAAGATAACCAATTATGTCTTGAATACATCAGACATCTTTTGAAATAAAAGTAAATGCAGTATATCATAGATTTTAAGCAAACAGGGACCTTCTCATTTTACCAATGAAGAAGCAACTAGGACCTAAAGAGGGTAAGTGACTTATCCATTGTCACATGGTTAATTAATATCTAAGATTGAATTAAATTTAGATCTTTCTGATTCTATGTACTCTATTCCAGTTTTTCACTTAGTTCCTCACTTTACTTTTTAAGCTTTTACAGATGACAAAAAAAAAGCTTTACTAAAACTCATATGTGCTTAATATTTTAATAAATTAGAAAAATATTATTATTCATCACCTTTATTATACAAACACACATTCAATATTTCACTTGATCTATAATCTTATCATTGTGGCTATACCCTTTAAAGATACAGATTGAGACCATCATGCCTTCTCATTGTGAATGTCTGTGAACTCCCATAAATCCTTCAAAAAGGGCATATTAGTTTTTGGGAAACTTTTTAGTTCTATTGACATTATATGAATTTTTTGCTAAGTGATATTTATCAAATAAAGTACAAAACTTAGTAATAACACACTTTAGCCACCTGATAGGCCTTCTTTCTTTTTCTTTTCTTTCTTATAACATACTTGATATCACTTATCTCATGTGATTTTTAGTTGATCATGATTTGCAGGCTACTCACACTATACATATACCTCTCCTTATTCCTTTGAACAACTTTCAAATTTAATTCTTCCAAAAATGTGATATTGCATGACTCTCAGCCATGTAACCTTATCAAAAGAATTCTGATGTTAAACAAAAAGGAAAGCCTTTATTTCACAGAGATGTTTGTGATCACTGTATGATTCTGGAAATAATTTTGGCCACCTTCCAAGCAGTTCAGGGCTTTTTGTTTTTTTGCTTGCTTTTTAATGTCGTTACTTCTCCAGTGCATATATGATAACCCTGGTCTGAGCTGCTTGGAAGGTGCTTTTAAAGTGTTGTCAAATAATGTATCTAGGTAGAGAAATAGAAATAGAATTAGAATAATGCTAGATATACTATTATCTTAAAATTATTAGGGATCTGTGGTAATATTCAGATCTGCTCTTAGCCAAACAATGCTTTCAGTACATCACACCAATGACATTTACCTACAACATAATCTTGGTCAACTCACTTAACATTTTGACCTTGTATTTCTTCACCAAAAAAATCAAGGTATTGAACTGGATAATTTTCAAGGTCCTATCCAACTCTAAATGTCAGATTTTATAACTCTGTAAGCTTAATTTACAATTCTTATGCCAAATTTAGAATTCAATTTTTAAAAATAGGTTTTAATTGGTATTTTTTGCCACCAGAAGTAACTCATGGTGCAGTGGATAGAGTGACAAGTCTGGAATTAGGAAGACCTTAGAATAAATCCCATTTCAAGCATTTAAAAACTGTATCATTTTGGAACAGCCATTTAGCTTCTGTTTGTTTCTATTTCTTCCACTGAAAAAAGAGGGGTAAGAATAGGATTTATCTCTGAGAGTAGTTTGTTAAAGATCAAATGAGATAATGTTTGTAAAAGCATTTAAAAGAGTGCTTTCAATTTAGTAGACAACATGTAAATTCTTTAACTCCATTTCTTTTCAAAACCTATATTTTCTATTATCCCTCTCTGTACCACTTTCCAGAGAGCTTCTCTTATAAAAAAGAATAAATAAAAGAACATGGAGGAAAATTGTGGAGTAAATCCAAACAATACATGCAAAGGAGCTAAGATATAATATTTTTTTAAAACAATGAGACATCTCAGCCCAACCCAATGACCACCTCCTCTGCACTTATGCAAAGAGATAAATTGCAGGTGGTTTTCTCACATCTCATTTTTGGAGCTGAGGGTTTATTAAAATTTTCTAGCTTTGTTTTTATGTTGTTCTTTCCACACAGTTGTAGTCATTTTGTCCGTTGTTTTCCTTTAATTGCTTAGATCATATTATGTAAGTGCATGTAAGTTTTTCCATGCTTCTCTATACTAAGTAAACACAGATCCTCTATTCACACATGGAACCATTAGCTACACTGAGTGGAGAAATTTTGAATACTATGGACAAGTTCATTTACTTTAGCAGTATACTTTCCAAAGATATCCACACATATGATGAGGTAGATGTACACATTACAAGAGATAGCTTAACATTTGAAAGTGTGGGAGAGAAGCAGTATTAAACTGTATACCAAACAGAAGATCTATAGAGGCATTGTGCTGACTTCATTTCTATATACCTATGAAAACTGGATGGTCAATTAGGACCATGCCAGAAAATTGGAGTGCTTCCATTTGAATTGTTTTAAGAAGATTATGAAGTAAGAAGATTCTGAAGATTACCTACAAAGTAAGGTATGGGATGTCAAGATCTTCCCTGGATCTGAACTGCCAGGCTTTCAAACTCTAATGTAAAGATAGTGTTCCAATTAGTTGGCCAAATAGATTGAATGCCAGACTCACATTTACCTAAAAGACTATTTCACAGAGAACTCACACAAAGCAAGCATTCTCTCCATAGGGATACCTTCTGGAGCTTTAGTAATGGGAAGGACTTCTATTGCCTCAAGAACTTTTGGACTGAGATTAGCCTCAGATTTCCCAGCTGTCTGTGTTTTCAATGGCAGTTATTAATTTTCTTTCTTTCTTTCTTTTTTTTTTTTGAAGGGGGGAGAGAGGGTGAGGCAATCATAGGTTAAGTGACTTGCCCAGGGTCACACAGCTACTAAGTATCAAGTGTCTGAGACTGGTTTTGAACTCAGGTACTCTTGATTATAGAGAACAAGCTCTATGTACTAGTTATTGATTCTCCATTTCTGATAATAAATACCAGATTGTGAATTAGGGTTTCCTCTGGACAAAAGCTGATGCCAAAGTTTATTCTTTTCTATAAAGTTACTGCTCTAATTTTGGTGCAAGTATTGTGGATTCCTTTTGCCTGTTAGAAGTCAATCAATCTAAATGTCATTGATTCCTCTCTTACTTTATTTGCTAATAGTTGAGTGTGTACGTGTGTGTAGAAAGGAATTATGCTTGGTTATTGATATACAAAGACAAAGAAAGCTCCATGATTTGAGACCTGAATCTAAAAAGTACAAGACTTTTTTTTCTTCCTGTGCACCCCAGTTAAAAATTAATTTTAGAGGTTTGATTATCAAAATTTTTATCAACTTCTAAAAATAGCTGAATTGACATCATTGTTTTTTCTTCCTCTAATTTAGGTTAAAATAAATCAGCAAATTATCTGGAATTATCTGGGAAAAATCTTTGGCATCAGGATATCCCTCTTCTCCATCTTCTTTAATGCATCAGCAGAGAAAGCTCTCAGAAGGGATATTGTCAAGGACAATGACTTGAAAGCAGAAATTGCCTAACTAATCTTTTCCAGTAGCATTCCTCATCCAAAGGTGGGGGCCACAGGAAAGAGGGAGCACTTTTCTCCAGAGCAGTCCTTCACCTTCCACCTCCCAACCTATATCTAGACATGTGCATTAGCTCTAAGTGTGGTCTGCCTGGGACTATATGTCATAGAAACCCATAGTTTCAGGGTCCAAACACTTCTTTCTGCCCTCAGGGGTCCATCTCAAAAGCCAGTTACACTCCTCTATGTACTGTCATTAGCAAACAAAGTAACAATTGACCCACAACCTTTTTTGAGTTACTTTTCCAGTAGATGTCAATGGTTGGCAGTGATTTAGCCATATTCTTTAGCTCAGTGCCTCATTCTGACAAAAGACATTCATTTGGCTTTTGTGGGGCAGGGTTGGGAGTGCAAGTTTGGGCCATGAAAAAGAATAAAGTAAATTGATCCACATGGTGCTGTAACCAACTGAGCTTGCCAGCCACAAAGTTATAATGTCAGAGAAAAAAGAATGGATATGAAATACAGGAAAACTGACCTCATTCAATCTTTGGCACAATATCTTTTAAATAGTGTCCAAACTGTTAATATTCAGAGTGATTTCTTTTTCTCATGAGCAACACAAAAATATGACTTCTCATTTACTGTTTTTTTTAAAGAAAACTTTTATTTTCATGCATTTCTTCCCAGGGCCAGGATAATCCCTACTTCAAGAGAGAGAAAGAGACAGAGACAGAGAGACAGACAAAAGGAAAGGGAAAAGGAGAGGGAGGAAAATCCTTTATGATTGACTCAAAAAATAATAAAAAACAAAAATCAATTGTGGTCTTCACGTTTAATTCCTTAGTGTATATCACTGAAAATATAAGTGAAGCTTCTTTGATCCATAACTACTTTTATAAATTAGATAACAGAATTTAGAACATGTAAAAGGTTATTCTTTGAATTTAATTCTTGATTATGTGAAGGAAAAGTTGCTGTTTTGTTTCCCCCTAAGAAAAAGAAGTTATTAGAAAAAGTACAATTATTAGTATGACTGTAATTAGTAATACAAGTAATATATAATTCCAGAATGATTCATGACACATTAACTTTGTTTAATTGTGATTCAATGGCTAGAGCTTTTGTGCTCCACCTTTTAAGATGAAAACTGAAGTGTGTGGGGGAAGAGATGACTAGTTGTAGATGAATTCCTTTTCAAGATTATGATGCCAAGAAGATGGCAAATACTTCACTCAAGTGTGGGGGTGGAGGAAGAAATAAATCAAATAAATTATTTGAAGTAAAATATTAAGAAAGGGATTTGGCATTCATAGGTAAGCATCAAATTGAAAGTCACATTTTATAAACACAAACTTATTTCATGAATCTTTCGAATAAAAAACTATTTTAAATAACATAGAGATCAACACATATTTGATCTATAATTTATCACCACTCTATTTAAGAAAAGTGTTATGTGTTATGAAAAGTGTTATGGTCAAAGAATGATTTATCTGTACAAAGAAGTGTTTAGGTAAATGTGAATCATAATGAAATAAAAGTAAATTATGTATTTGAGTATTAAACATTTAATTCAATTTACTTACTCTTTCCTGAAGGATTATAGGTGAAGAAATTTTAATAAGATTCTTTCTCATACAACATAATTATTTTAAAATTGAATAATCATTTGAATGCTCTGTGAAATAAGCCTGAGCTATGGCATTTTTAGAGGATCCTTTGGGGAAAAAAAATTCAAAATGCAATTCTATTTAAGAAAAATGAGGTAATTATCCAAACATCTTATTGAGAAGTGTTACTCATGTAATTATTCCTTTTAACAATATATACTTTTGTAGTTACTTAAAGAACAATAATAAACAGTCCATGAAAAGCACACCACATGTTGACTTTCATAATGAACTATACCAGTAGGCAGGGAGTATTGTGTATTAATATTTTGAACACTAAACATAAGCAAGTATTTCTTCAGTCTCCAGAGGCCTATTGTTCACCTTTTGTAGGGCAAGAAGGTTTAGATTCATGACCAAGAAGAAAATGATGCATTATCCACTTGCTAAGTTCTCTTCCTTGGGGGCTCTAAAATGAAAATGATAATGGCTTTTTACCCTCAGATTCATTATTTTTCTACTTCTATCAAGAGAATTTGTGCTGGGGACAAAAAAAATGCACTGATGAATATAATCATCAAAGTTATAAAGGTATATTACAAGATATCTGAGAGGGGAAAAACATTTACTTAGCTATATTAAGATGGGAAAATGATGGGCTCAATTATTTTATATTTTTCACACTTGAATTTGAAAGAAGCCTTATGACTTCTTTTCAATTCATCAGAATCTAATCTATCTTTATATGCAGCATATGTGGTTTAGTGTTTTTTTGCTTGTTTCATTTTGCTCTTAATCAAACTCTCCAGTAGAGGAAGTTCTTCAGGAACCCCAACTTATCTTGTGTTTCAACCTTATCCCTCAAAACAGCAACCTTCTTCCTTATAATACCTTTTTATTTTATTGAAACATACTTCCAGGGAGAAGAAAGTAATACCTAGCATTTATATAGCATTTTAATAAATGCTGTATGAATTATTTGTTATCTACATTATCCTGTGAAAAAGGAAAAATTGTAAACTAATTCATAATAAATTGAAAATGAATGGAAAAAAATTATCCCAGGGAAAGTTTTATATTAATGGGGATTGAAGCCATAAAACAATGGTCTTTAAAGGTGGAAGTTTAAATATTGGCCACTTGTATGGAGGGAAAAATGCTTCTCTTCTTTCTTTTTTACTTCTTTTTCTTTTTTTTTTCTTTTCATTTTTTGTCTAATGCTCCTTTCCAATCAACAGTGACATTGCTATTGAATCATTCCTGTGCCTAGCACTGACTTCTAATCATCAACACCATGCTTATATGTTCTTAGATAATGGGAATAGCAATGTGAATCAGTTATCATTCTGTTATATAAGGAATAAAGCAATTATCTCATTCTTAGAGTCTTTTTGTTTTTCTATTCATAGCTCCTGACAAATATTTGACAAAAATTAATATCCATTTATATGAAAACAACAACATACTTCTAGCTGGTTGATCTAGGTAAGGTCTTAATAAACTGTTGGACCCGGAAAACATTGCAGCTAAAATACTCAGACTCTAAAACAAGCTACCTTTTATTATTGCTTTTCCCTGGTGGACTTTTCATACTTCATTAATAAGTTATAGGAACTAAAAGGTCTGATAGCAATTAAAAAAATAGTAATGATGTAATTAAGAGATCATAGCTTTAGAGTTAGAAGAATCTTTAAAAGGTAGTTAATTCAGCCTCCTTATTCTACAACATGAAGAAATTGAGGTGAAAGGAGATTAATTTGTCTAATATCTAAGGAAATATCTACAATGGGATGAAAACCTAGAGCTTCCTAATTCAAAGTTCAGTACTTTATTCACTATCTACTATGTCCCAGTGTCTCTATTGATATTTTTCTAACCATTTCAGGAGTTAGTTACTAAAATAAGTCATTCAGCCTATCAATAACCATTAATTAAGCACTTTATCTCAGGGACTATGGTAAACTCTGGAGCTATAAAGAAAGGTAAAAGATAGTGCCTCATTTCATGTAGCTTACATTCTAATGGGAAAGAGAACACACAAACAACTATACACAAGCTACTTTAAAAATAAATTTGAAACAATCCAGAGAGGAGACATTAAAATTAATAGGAATTAGAAAAGGCTTTTGATAGGACACAGTATATATTGAGTAGGGAGGAATAACAATGATTAGGCTTGTGCTTTAGGAAGTTCATTTTGACATTTAAGTGAAAAGTGTATTTGAATTTGTAGAATTTGGAGACCCTGTGCTGAAAACATGGCAGGTTACTGCAACATTCCAGCTATTAAGTAAGGAGAGCTTGTTCCAAGGTAGTGACAAAAAGAAATGGGATGTTTGTTTTTTAAAGGCAAAATCCACATGTCTTAGAAATAAATTTAATGGGGATGAAGAGAGAGAGAGAGAAAGAGTGAGTGAGAGAGAGAGAGAGAGAGAGAGAGAGAGAGGAGTCAAATAAGATCAATCAATCAACATTTATTAAGTGCCTATTATGTGCCATATAATATACTGTGACAAAAACTGGAGATGGAAAAAAAAGACAATCCTTGCCCTCAAGAAGTTTATAATCTAATGGGGGAGATAACTTTTGCAATCTCAGAGATTATGCTAAACTTGCATAGTAGAGACATTGGTTCTGTAATATTTGCTAATTGTAAAACCTAAATCATTCAACATAAATAATGATAGTTTCTATTTACATAATATCTCATTTGATCTTTATAATGTCCTTGTGAGGTAGGTAGTTGATTTGAATAAACATTAATTTCATGTCTTATTTTTTTTTTTACTTTTCAAAATTTTTGCTTAGCATCCATAATTTTATTGACTTGGGAACTCTTCTTCACTGATGTAGATCAATAATTCCTCTGTTCATTTAGAGATTGAGAGTTTGTTAAGACACTGAGAATAAAATGACTTGTGCATGATCATCTAGCTATTATTTATCAAAGCAAAGGCTTCTGGTCCTGGAGTCAGCTCTATAATCAAGAAAAAATGCTCTCTTATGCTAGTACATAATAAGTGACTAAGGCTAGACTTGATCTCAGATTCTCTTGACTCCAGGACCAATGCTCTACCAACTGCACCATTTAGCTTTAATATATATCTATATCTATTTTATATATATAAATGATCAGTTAATAGAGCTTTTATATATATATATATATATATATATATATATATATATAATATAGATCTCATACACACACATATCTATATATCATGATGAGCTTAAAACCCCCTTTTTCCCCAGTTGAATAACACACAGCTGATGTTCCAAAGTCCAACTCTGAAGTCTTACTGTGGTATGAATTTTACTCTGAGATCTTGAAGATTTTCTGCCCACATATAATCATCTTTAAATGTTTTTATTCCACCACTTTGGCTCATTCATGATTTGATGTATTTATAATTCTAAATCTCCATAAATTTTTTATTTGATATCTTTATAATTGGACCACATAAACATGCACTTAAGAATCTGCTTAAGGTGTGCTTTGCAAAAGATATATTTTTCTAATAAAGCAATTTATAGCCTCACTTGGTCTCTTCCAGGAAATACAAAAGACTTTAAAGATTTATCTAAGCAAAGGAATGATAGCATGTAATCTTCATAGATGAACTTTTAAAAAGAATATATTGCCAAGCAGCAGCAATTTACATTTAATTGTGGAATAAAAATAAATAAATAGCACATGATGGGGTTCCAAAGGCATTGAGTGATATTGAAATAGTAACCTCCATAAGTCATGGGTGTTGATTATTTAATTTTAAAAATAGTAGTATTGACTTGTTAAGGAAAACCCATTTTCCAAAAGTATGTTAGCATTTTTCTTCCTTATTAAGTTCTAAATAGCTAAAGGGGAAACAAAATAATAGTGAAATTAAGATAATATATTTTTAACAGATTAACTTTGAACCATTCTTCCCTTGCACATTTCTTTTGTATCTACTGAATCATTCTAGATATAATTGAAATCTTGTCTATTATTGAGCCAGCCATCATGAAACTGGCCCTTGTGTGTGACTCTATAACTTTCTGAGTATGGATTGGCAAAGCAGAGGAAACTGAAAAATAATGTCAGCTTATTCTTAACTTATGATCTGAAATATTCTCTAGCAATATCCTGTAGGAAAAAAAAATCTAATCACCAAAACAGGAATATTGTAGGATTGCTAACAATACTTCTAATAATATATGAGCTATACTAGTTCCTACGTAGAATATCACCTGGTTTAAGATTATATTTTATCATTCTTTATATTTAAAATGCTGCTTTAGATACCACAGTTTCTCTACAAGCATGAATGAAAAGGTAAATTAAGAAGTTGTACCATCATTTACACAAAAGTACCTATTCAATACTGAATACATTATCTTCTATTTGGCCTTACTAAACTTATAAAAAATAAAACCTAACTGCACTAAAGAACTTCAATGCAATTCTATTCATCTGCTCTTCAGATGCTGTGGCCTCAAGTCTTTCCAATTCTGCACATCTTTTACATGTACTCTGACTTGTCAATGTCTTTTCTTAACTGTGACAACCAGAACCCAGCATTCTGACCCAATTGTGTGTATGTACAATGAAAGGAAACTAATCTCTTTCAGTGATCTGGTCAGGACAGTTCTAGGAATGTGAATCTAGAATTGTACTGGGTTTACTAAGTTTTAACTTGTAATTGGTGACAACAATCGTGCTTTTCAATCATTTGAGGAGAAGCAGCTAGATGGCACAGTGGTAGACCACCAGCCCTGGAGTCAGGAGGACCTGAGTTCAAATCTGATCTCAGACACTTAACACTTCTTAACTGTGTGACTCTGGGCAAGTTACTTGACCCCAATTGCCTCAGGAAAAAAAATCATTTGGGGAATCTAGTTTATCAAAACTGCAAGGATTTCTTTGTCCAACCTAAAGTTGTAGGGTTTTTTTTTTTTTTAAGTACAAAAAGGGACATTGTATTGTTGATTGTTCTTTGAAAGAACTGTATTTAAATCAGCTGACTTTAATTTTTTATTTCTATTTTTTTAACTTTTAAAGCTTCCTTCCTCCCCATGATGACAAGCAATCCAATATATGTTATACATGTTAAAATATATGTTAAAAAATCAGATCAAAAAGGAAAGTAAATGAGTAAGAAAACAAAATGCAAGTGAACAACAACAAAAAGCATAAGAATATTATGTTGTGATCATTCAGTTCTCACAGTCCTCTCTCTGGGTGTAGATGGCTCTCTTCATCATAAAATCATTGGAACTGGCATCAGTCATCTTTTGGAAAGAGTCATGTTCATTAGAATTGATCATCATATAATATTTATGTTCCATGTCCAGTGACCTCCTGGTTCTGCTCATTTCACTTAGCATCAGTTCATACAAGTCTCTCCAGACCTCTCTGAAATCGTCCTGCTGGTCATTTCTTACAGAACAATAATATTCCATAACATTCATATACCATAATTTATTCAGCCACTCTCCAATTGATGGGCATCCATTCAGTTTCCAGTTTCTAGCCACTACAAAAAGGGCCGCCACCAACATTTTTGCACATGTGGGTCCCTTTCCTTCCTCTAAGATCTCTTTGGGATATAGGCCCAATAGAAACACTGCTGGATCAAAGGATATGAACAGTTTGATAACTTTTTGAA
>JAJPUD010004487.1:0-18396 GCA_023553655.1 Myrmecobius fasciatus
CCCAATTTATTGCTTCCCTCCTAATCTTGTCTGCATTGATTTTGTTTGTACAAAAACTTTTTAACTTAATATAGTCAAAGTTATCTATCTGGTTTTCAATTAAAAGTTCCAGTTCTTCTTTGGACATAAATTTATTCCATCTCCACAGGTCTGAGAGGTAAACTATATTATGTTCCTCTAACTTGTTTACAAAATCACTCTTTATATCCAGATCATGAACCCATTTAGATCTTATCTTGGTATGTGGTGTTAGATGTGGGTCAAGCCCTAATTTCTTCCACACTAGTTTCCAGTTTTCCCAGCAGTTTTTGTCAAATAGTGAATACTTATCCCAGAAGCTGGTCCCCCCTTTCTTTTTGAAGCTAGCTCTCTTTACTTTTTCTCAGAAGACTTAGCAGCCCCTTTGGCATGGCTGAGATACTTCACTGTTTTAGAACATTAAGTAAAATCAGCCCCTATCTGCCATGAGAGTATTATTGTCTTGAGTAGCTATGTAGTACAGTGGATTACAGTGGATAGAATGCTGGATTTAGAATCAGAAAGACTCATTTTCCTGAGTTCAAATCCAACCTCAGACACTTCTTACCTGGGTGACTCTGGGCAAGTCATTTAACTCTATTTCCCTCTATTTTCTCATTTGTAAAATGACCTGGAGAACGAAATGGCAGTATTTTTGCCAAGAAAACCTTACCTGGAAACATAGAGTCAAACTTGGGATGGGTAGTCTTTTTGTCTGATATTTAAAACTTGTAAGTTCCCACATCTACTTTATTTTTTATTTTATTTTATTTTTTTATTAAAACTTTTTATTTGCAAAACATATGTATGGGTAATTCTTCAACATTAACCCTTACAAAGCTTTCTGCTACAAAATTTCCCCCCCTACTTCCCACCCCTCCCCTAGATGGCAGGATATCCACTACATGTTAATTATGTTAAAATACTTGACAAATTGAATATATGTATACATATTTCCACACTTATTGTTGTGCAAGAAAAATCGTATCTACAAGAAAGAAAAAATCTGAGAAAGGAAACACAATGCAAGCAAACATCAATAGAGAACATGAAAATGTTATGTTGTGGTCCACATTTCACATCCCTCTCTCTGGTTGTATATGGCTTTCTTCACTGAACAATTGGAACTGGTTTGAAATATTTCATTGTTGAAGAGAGCCATGTCCATCAGAATTGATCACATATAGTCTTGTTGTTGCTGTGTACATTGATCTCCTGGTTCTGCTCATTTCACTCAGCATCAACTCATGCAAGTCTCTCCAGGCCTTTCTGAAATCATCCTGCTGGTCGTTTTTCACAGAACAATAATATTCCATAACATTCATGTACCATAATTTGTTCAGCCATTCTCTAATTGATGGGCATCCATTCAGTTTCCAGTTTCTAGCCACTACAAAAAGGGCTGCCACAAACATTCTTGAACATGTGGGGCCCTTTCCTTCCTTTATGGTTTCTTTGGGATATAAGCCCAACAGAAATGCTGCTGGGTCAAAGGGTATGCCCAGTTTGATAACTTTTTGAGCATAGTTCCAAATTGATCTCCAGAATGGCTGGATCCGTTCACAGTTCCACCAACAATGCATTGGTGTCCCAGTTTTCCCACATCCCCTCCAACATTCATCATTATCTTTTCCTGTCATTTTAGCCAACCTGACAGGTGTGTACTCACATCTACTTTATCAAAATTTTATATATGTCCTTTGCTTTTGCAAATCATTTCCAGATATGCCTTTCCTCTCCATCCCATTTGAACCTTCTGTCATAGCAAAGAAAAACATGGTGATTGCATCTGATAGAATCTGTAACATCCTGTCCCCATAAAACCCTCACCTCTGTCAAAAAGAGGACTCATGTTTTATTATATGTTCTCTGGTACCAAGATTAGTCATTACCCTGCAAGATCAAATCAGCCCTGCTACTCAATCATCAACAGCATCTTGTGCCCCTCTGAAGGGTGTAGCAATGAGATTCTCCCATTTCCTTCCTTTAAGGAGAGTACCCTGGCCAGCCATCACTTCATTTTCTACTTGACTGAAACCCTTTGGACTGTCCCCACCCATTCTGAGATTCTCTTTGTATACTGTCTTCCACCATTAGACTGTGGGTTTCTTAAAGGTAGGGACTCTCTTTCTCTTTTATATTTGAATCCCCAGTGTTCAGTTCAGCTTTTATTTTAGTTCAGCTTTCCCCACATTTATATTTTAACTGGGAATTGTTGGAGAACCCTATATGGCTCTTCCTATATTCACAATTGCTTTGGAGAGGGGTTTGCATAAATGTGATATATTTATACCATGCACAGATACATCATTTTCACATGCACATTTTTCTAGGATATGATGAAAGAAAGATAGAGATACAGTTAAATTGCAGTGTTTGACATTAGAATCATTAAATTACAAAATGTTAAGAGTTGTAAGGGACCTTAGAAGTCATCTGATGTAGCCATCTCAATCTATAATTAAGAGAAAGTGACTTGCTTAAGATCACACATCAACCCACTGACAGAGTTGTAACTAGAATCTAAGTTTTCTGATTGTAAATCCTGCTCTTTTTATATTCTAGCAGGTTACCTTTCAAATTTAAGTGCAAGGATTCTTAACTCTGTCTTTCTGGATCCGTCTCTCTCAGTTGGTCTATCTCTCTCTATTTCTCTGTCTCTGCTCTGTTCTATTTCTCTCTTTCTCTGTTTCTGTCTCTTTCTCCCTCTGTCTTTCTGAAACTGTCTCTATTTCTCTGTCTCTGCTTCTGTCTCTTTCTCTGTGTCTCTCTCTGTCTCTCTGTATATCTGTCTCTGTGTATCTTTCTGTCTCTGTCTCTCTGTCTTTGTCTCTGTCCCTCTGTCTGTCTCTGTCTCCCTGTCTCTCTGTCTCTCTGTCTCTCTCTGTCTCTCTGTCTCTCTGTCTGTCTCTCTGTCTCTCTGTCTCTCTGTCTCTCTCTCTCTCTCTCACACACACACACACACACACACACACAGAGCAAGTAGATCAATTTGGCTGAACCATGGAGTGTGTGGAGGAGAGTTACATGTGAGAAGACTGAAAATGCCAGGGAACCCTGAGGTAAAATTGGAAGCCCTTTGAGTGTGAGGGGAAAGGGTAGGAGGAGATGGTGACCTGGTAAAATGTGCTTTAGGAAAATCACTTTGGTGACTGTGTGGAGAATGGATTGGAGTCAGGACAAACTTGATAGAGGGAGACCAATTGGGGTGGTAACATCCACTAGGTGAATAATGTGATTGGTTTTCTCCAGGAGTAGGTTTGTTGGTGCCAAAGTGAGGATAGCGTGAGTAAGCAGGAGAGAATCAAGCACTGGGGTTGTAATTAGAGAATGAAAAAAAAAGGGGAGCACAAGGAAAGGTGTATCTATCTATGGTGTCCCAAACTTAGGAACTGGGACTAGTTCCTCACGATTCCAGAGCCAACTATACTTAGTGTAAATGGGGATTGTGTCCCCATTTGAGACTTGAGAGCAGGGACTATTTTTTAGCTTTCTTTGTATTTAAGTGCATAGTAGACTCAATAAATCCTAGTTTACTGATTGATTTCCAAGGCACAGATAACACTGCATCCTAAGCATTAGGACTGTGAATATTGAAGCAAATGTGCACTTCTGTTATTTTAGGGCATCAGAGGGATTGAAAGGGAATTAGATTGAAACTTCCCTGGAGATGGAGATTATTTCCATTTGTGCATGGGTGCCAAGAATGTTTTTGCTACTTGATTTACATTGTTTCATGTTTTAATTAAAAGCTTTTGCTATTAGATTTATGCCTCTCATATGGCTGGCAAATAAAGATTGGATTAAATGGAGGTTCTGACAGGGAATTGCATAGTTACTAATAACAAAGTATACTGAAACTGGAGCATGGTGGGAGATGATACATAATAGCTAATAACAGGCATTTCCATAGAGTTTTAAGTTTTGTAAAATGCTTTAAAAATACTGACTCCTATGATCTTCACAAAAACTGTGGGAGGTTAGGTACTATTATTATCCCCATTTTATAGTTGAAGAAATTGAGGCAGACAAATTTGCCCGCTACTAATTAATATTCCTGTTTTTGTGGGTTTTCCCCCATTCTCCCAATAACTCAATCTTGAAATCTTTAAGTTAACTTTGATTCTTTTTTTCATCCTGCCAATGCAACTAGTTACCATATCATATTAATTCTCTAGCCTCTATTTGATCTCTTCTTTCCCCCATACTTTTCTATCTTCCTAGTTCAGACCTTTATTACTTCTGCTAAGCTATTATAAAATAAACTATTAATTATTTTCCTTGCCTCGAATATCTGCCTAATTCAACTCATCCTAATTGTCCAAGGACTAACAGTATCTGAGGTCATATTTGAGCTCTAGTCTTCCTGAATCAAGATGCAGCTCTTTATCAACTGTACTTTGCATTTATATACTACTTTATTGTCTGTCAAGCCATCACCTTACAACTATGTAATGTATTTTTTAAAAGTATCATTTATTTATTTCAAACATTTTCTTTTTAATTTTTGAGTTCCAAATCCTCTTTTTCCCTCCCACTCTCTCCTATGCCCACTGAGAAGGCAAGCAATATATCAATTATATATGTGAATTCATGCAAAATATATTTCCATATTAGCCATATTGCAAAAAAGCAAGAAAAATAAAGAAAGTGGAAAAGTTATGCTTCAACTAGCTCTCAGAGTTCATCAGTCTCTCTGTAGAGGTAGATAGCATTTTTTCATCATGAGTCCTTTGGAATTTTTCTGGATCATTGTATTAATCAAAGCAGCCAAGTCTTTCATAGTTGATCATCATTAAAACATACCTCCAGATATACTTCCAAATTGTTCTTCAGGATGGTTGAACCAGTTAACTACTGGGCCAGCAATTCATTAGTATACCTATTTTCTCTCTTCCTCTCCAGCATTTGTCATTTCTGATAGGTATGAAGTAGTACTTCTCAATTGTTTTGATTCTCACCTAATCAATTGTGGTTTAGAGCATTTTTACATGACTATGGATAGCTTTGATTTACTCTTGAAAACTTCCTGTTCATATCCTTTGGCCATTCATTAATTGGGGAAGGGTTCTTATTTTTATAAATTTGACTCAGTTCTATATTCAGCATATGTTTGAGAAATAATGCCTTTATCAGAAAAACTTGTAAAAAATTTTTTTTA
Source organism: Myrmecobius fasciatus (assembly GCA_023553655.1). Lineage (NCBI taxonomy): Eukaryota > Metazoa > Chordata > Mammalia > Dasyuromorphia > Myrmecobiidae > Myrmecobius > Myrmecobius fasciatus. The sequence goes on from JAJPUD010004487.1 coordinate 5,180, forward strand.
CATTACTTCATTGTCTAGGATATCTTTTAGCAAAATGTATTTTCCGTGATTATCTCTCTAAGTTAAACACATTTTTGCTTTTGCTTTGTCTAAGATCATTATTGCTGTCCCTTCTTCATTTATTTCAGGTGAAGCATATTTGATTCTGCTCCAGCCCTTTATTGCAACTAAGTATTTGTTTTTTGGTTTTAGGTGTGTCTTTTGCAAACAACGTATTGCTGGATTCTAGTTTTTAATGTATCCCTCTAGTCACTTCCATTTTATGAGGGAACTCAATTCATTTACATTCACATTTACGATTAATATGAATTCCCTCCATCCCATTTCTTCTTCCTTTTCTTCTTCTCTTCCTCCTCTTCCTCCTCTTCCTCCCTTTCTCCTCCTCTTCTTCCCTTTCTTTTCTTCTTCCTCCTCTTCCTTCTTCTCCTCCTACTCATTTTCTTCTCCTCCTTTCTTTTGATTCTGTCCCTCTTTAAAAGTCTATCTTGCTTCCAAACAATGGATTCCTTAATCTACTTCTCTTATCATCCTTCTTTCTTTCACTTATCCCCTATCCTCTATTTTCCTATTGGGTAAGATAGATTTCTATTCTTAATTGAGTGAGTGTGTGTTTGTGTGTGTGTGTGTGTATTTTCATATACATATGAAAAATATATAAATATATATAAGTGAGATTCAAGCATTGCCTTCTACCACCACCCCTATATGTCCCTCCACCATAAAAGCTCTTGCACTTTTTTTATTTGAGAAAATTTTCTCCATTCTACTTCTTCCTTTTCCTTTCTCCCTTTTTCTCATCCCTTCATTTTTTTTTGGAATTCATTTCAACAGAATCGACTCACACCCATACCCTCTGTCTATGTAAACTCCTATTAATTGTCCTAATAATAATAAATTCCTTAAGAGTTACATACATCATCTTCTTATGTAGGAATATAAACAGTTTAACTTTATTATGATTACTGTTTCATGTTTACCTTTTTGTGCTTCTCTTGAGTTTTCTGTTTGAAGGTCACATTTTCAATTCAGTTCTGGTCTTTTCTTCAAGAATTCTAGGAAGTCCTCTATTTCAATAAATATACATTTTTGGATTATGCTCAGTTTTGCTATGTAGATGACTCTTGGTTGTAATACTGATTCCTTTTTTTTAATAATAGCTTTTTATTTCCAAAATATATGCAAAGATAATTTTCAATACCTGTGCAAAACCTTTTGTTTCAAATTTTTCTCCCTTCTCTTCACTCCCTCCCCTAGATAGCAAGTAGTCCAATATATGTTAAACATGTACAATTCTTCTATACATATTTCCACATTTATAATACTGCACAAGAAAAATCATATTAAAAAGGAAAAAATGAGAAAGAAAACAAAAAACAAGCAAATAACACAAAAAATGCTATGTTGTGATCCACATTCAGTCCCCCACATTCCTCTTTCTGGATGCTGATGGCTCTACCACAAGTCTATTAATCCTAGCTCCATTTCCCTACAGAATATCATATTCCAAATCTTCCATGGAAGCACTAAATATTGTTTGATCTTGATAGTGGATTTTTGTTGTTTGAATTATTTCTTTTTGAGTACTTGCAGTATTTTCTCCTTAACCTGAGAGCTCTGGAATTGGCTACAATTTTCCTAGGCATTTTCAGGAGATAATCAATGGATTCTTCTAATTTTAATTTTACTCTTTAGCTCTAATTTATCAAAGCAGTTTTCCGTGATAATTTCTTGAAATATGATGTCTAAGTTCTTTGATTATGGCTTTTATGTAGTTCAATAATTCTTAAATTTTCTCTCCTCAATATATTTTCCAGGTCAGTTGTTTTTCTGATGAGATACTTCATATTTTCTTTTCTTCTTTCATTCTTTTGATTTTGTTTTATTATTTCTTGAGTAATGGAGTAATTAGCTTCTGGTTTCCTATTCAAAAATTTTTTTTGCTGAGGCAATTGGGGCTAAGTGACTTGCCCAGGGTCACACAGCTAGGAAGTGTTAAGTATCTGAGGTCAGATTTGAACTCAGGTTATCCTGACTTCAGGGCTGGTGCTCTATCCACTGTGCTACCTAGCTTTCCTTTCTATTCAAATTTTTGAAGGATTTCTTTTCTTTTTTTTCTTTCTTTTTCTTTTTCTTCTCTTTCTTCTTCTACTTCTTTTTTTTTTCTTTTTTGCTGAGGCAATTGGGGTTGAGTGACTTGCCTAGGGTCACACAGCTAGGAAGTGTTAAGTGTCTGAGGTCAAATTTGAACTCAGGTCCTCCTGACTTCAGGGTTGGTGCTCTATCCACTGCACCACCTAGCAGCCCCAAGGATTTATTTTGTTCAATGAATTTTTGCAGCCCTTTTCTCATTTGCCCAATTCTATTTTTTAAAAGAAATTATATATTTAATATTTCCTCAGTTACATTTAAAACAATTATTTTACATTTGTTTTTTTTTTAATTTTTGAGTTCCAGATTCTTTCCCTTATCCCCATTCCCATCCCCATTAAAAAATCACATGTGAAGTTATTCAAAACATTTCCATAAAAGTCAGGTTGTAAAGAAAACATATATCTCTCACTCTAAATAAAAACCTCAAGAAAAATAGAGAGAGAAAGAGACAGATACAGCAATAGAGGGAGACAGACAAAAAGGCAGAGATACAGAGAGTACTTCAATCTGTTTTCAGACACAATCAGTTTCTTCTCTGGGGAGAGATAGGATTTTTCATCATAGGTCCTTCAGAGTAGTTGTGGATCATTGTACTGCTAAGAATAGCAAAATCATTTACTTCTGATCATCCCAGAACATTGCTATTTTTTTTATATTACATTTTACTTTGCTTGACTTCCTGGAGGACTTTCCAGGTTTTTTGCTGAGAGCATTCTGCTCATCATTTCCCATAGAAGAATAACATTCCATCATAATCACATACCACAGTTTATTCAGCCATTCCCCAATTGATGAGCATCCCCTCAATTTCCATTTTTTTCTTTCTTCCCTGAGGAGAGGTATTATAAATATTTTTGTACATATAGGTCCTTTCCCTTTTTTTAAAAAAAATCTCTTTTGCAAATCATAGCTAGTAGTGGTATTGTTAGGTCAAAGTAAATGCATGAATTTATATCTATTTGGGTATAGATCATATCTTTTTATCATTTATCAATTGGGGCATAGCTTAGTTTTTAGAATTTTGACTCAGTTCCCTATACATTTGAGAAATCAGACCTTATTAGAGAAATTTCCTTCAAAATTCATTTTTACAATTACTATTGTTAACTGTATTTTCCCTCATTTATTCTATTCTCTCTCTCCTTTCACCCTGTCCCTCCTCAAAAGTGTTTTGCTACTGAACACTCCCTTCTCCAATAAGCCCTCTCTTTTATTACCTACCCCAGCTTCCTGTTTCCCATTCCCCTTCTACTTTCCTTCAGGGTAGGATAAATTTCTATATCCATATTGAGTACATATGCTATTTCCTTTTAGAGTCAGTTCTGATGAGAGTAATGTTCCCCTTCCCCTCCATTGTAAACCTTTTTCTTCCCTCTTTTTGTGGCAGATAATTTACACCATCTCACATGTGCCCTTTGTCTGCATATATACTTTTTCTAAGTGCCATAATAATGAGAAAATTCTAATAAGTTACAAGTATCATCCTCCCATAATAACATAAAAGGGTAAACCTTAAAAGTCCCTTATGATATCACTTTTCTGATTACTTCACTTCCTTATGCTTATTCTTGAGTTCTCTATTTGAAAATCAGATTTCCCATTCAGCTTTGGTCTTTTCATCATGAGTACTTGAAAATCCTCTATTTCACTGAATTTCCCCCTTTTCCCCTGAAAAATTATACTCAGTTTTTCTGGGTAGGTGATTCTTGGTTGTAATCCTAACTCCAGAGTTCTCCAAAATATCATATTCCAAGCCCTCTGGTCCTTTAATGTTGAAGCTGCTAAATCTTGTGTTATTCTGACTGTCACTCCACTATACTTGAATTGTTTCTTTCTGGATGCTTGCAATATTTTCTTTTTGACCTGGGAGTTTTGGATTTGGCTACAACATTCCTGGGAGTTTTTGTTTTGGTATCTGTTCAGGAGGTGATGGACACTCTATTCTCTTTTTGATCAGTTGTCTGACCCCTTCACCACCTCTGAGCAGCTTCAATAGCTGCTGCTGTTGCTGCCACTTATAAAGCTGATGGCTGTTATATTTGGATGTTCTGGAAATGCCTCCATCCCAAAGTTATAGATCTCTCCTGCTGTAGCCTAAATTTCCTTAGGCTACAAAAAGGACCTTTTTGATGATTGTACTTCTCCACAATTTAATTTGAGGTGCCTTTAAAAGTTGTTTGGAGGAAAATAATAAGAGAGATCAGCTGGAATGCTTCCTTTAATCTTCTACCCCTAAGTCATGTATTATTGCTTACACTTTAAAGATGAGCAAAATGAGGGTCAAATTACAAAGAGCATTGAGGGTGAAATGGAAACAGCCAGATCCAAATCTCAGCTGAGTTATCAGTTAATTAGCTCTGTTACTTTGGGTAAGTTGTTTAATATTTCTGGATTTCAATGTCTCTACCTGTGAAAGAAAGGATTGAATTTTTCATTTATTCCTTTTTGGTTTTCTTTGCTATTTCCTTTTCAACTTCTCACTAGGGTATCTTCCAACATTCTGTCCCTCTTCTCTTCCTTCTGAAGGCTCTCTCCTTTGTCATTCTCATTCATTTCTAAGTCATCAATTATCACCTCTTGGCATATAGTGGGGGAATGAAAAGTAGAACTGTCCCTCCCTTTCTGAATTTTAGATGCTGCCAATGTAAACAGCCACCAGCTCTTTCTTTGTCCCCTCCTTTCTTCTAGAAGCAAGCTGAAGCAATTTCAACACAGGAAGGTAGGGAACAGAAAGATAAACAGAAGAAGGCATAACTCAAAAGGTCTCTGGAGAGACACTAATAGCAGAAGAGGAGCATTTCTTGGGTCTGGTGGAAGAAAGAGATTCGATTAGACAGAATCACTGCCCTCTTCCTCCCTTCTAGGCATCAAAAAAGGGGGAATTGGACCTATAGAACAAGACGTAGGAAGTATTCTGATAATGATCTGAGGAAACCCTTTATGGGACTAGGACAAAACTTCATGTAACAGCATGGGGGTCATGAAATTATGATTTCTTATCAGTAAGTGTTTGATTTGCACACCTATTTTATAAACTTATATACCTGGGGTCATGTAAAAATTTCTCAGATGAAAAGGGCTTGCAAGTGGAAAAAGTTTAAGAAGCCCTGAATAAGAATACAAAATAATAGAAAATTTGAAATGCCCTGAAGGCATCCTTGCCCCTGGAAGACCAAGGAGCACTTTCATTTTCTTTTTTTTTTTTTTTTTTTTTTTTTTGGCAGGTAACTGGACAATCGCTATCCAGTGAGAAATCCATTCTTTATTTTTTTTATTTTATTTGCATAACATATGTGTGGGTAATTCTTCAACAATAACCCTTACATAGCTTTCTGTTATAAATTTTCCCCCCAACTCCCCACCCCTCCCCTAGATGGCAGGATATCCACTACATGTTAATTATGTTAAAATATTGACAAATCGAATATATGTATACATATTTCCAAACTTATCATTGTTGTGCAAGAAAAATCTTATCTACACAAAAAATATATCAGATAAAGGAAACACAATGTAAGCAAACATCAATCAAGGAGTATGAAAATGTTATGTTGTGGTCCTCATTTCACATCCCTCTCTCTGGGTGTATATGGCTTTCTTCAGTGAACAATTGGAGGTGGTTTGAAACATTTCATTGTTGAAGAGAGCCATGTCCATCAGAATTGATTGTCATATAGTACTGTTGTTGCCGTGTATAATGATCTCCTGGTTCTGCTCATTTCACTCAGCATCAGTTCATGTAAGTCTCTCCAAGCCTCTCTGAAATCATCTTGCTGGTCATTTCTTACAGAACAATAATATTCCATAATATTCATATACCATAATTTATTCAGCCATTCTCCAATTGAAGGACATTTATTCAATTTCCAGTTTCTAGCCACTACAAAAAGGGCTGCCACAAACATTCTTGCACATGTGGGGCCCTTTCCTTCCTTTATGATTTCTTTGGGATATAAGCTCAATAGAAATGCTGGTGGGTCAAAGGGTATGCACAGTTTGATAACTTTTTGAGCATAGCTCCAAATTGTTCTCCAGAATGGCTGTATCCGTTCACAGCTCTACCAACAATGCATCAGTGTTCCAGCCCTCCCACATCCCCTCCAACATTCATCATTAACTTTTCCTGTCATTTTAAACAATCTGACAGGTGTGAAGTGGTACCTCAGGGTTGTCTTGATTTGCATTTCTCTGATCAATAGTGATTTGGAGCACTTTTTCATATGACTATAAATAGTTTTAATTTCATCCTCTGAAAATTGTCTGTTCATATCCTTTGACCATTTATTGATTGGAGAATGGCTTGAATTTTTATAAATATGAGACAATTCTCTATATATTTTAGAGATGAGACCTTTATCAGAACCCTTAAATGTAAAGATGATTTCCCAATTTATTGCTTCCCTCCTAATCTTGTCTGCATTGATTTTGTTTGTACAAAAACTTTTTAACTTAATATAGTCAAAGTTATCTATCTGGTTTTCAATTAAGAGTTCCAGTTCTTCTTTGGACATAAATTTATTCCATCTCCATAGGTCTGAGAGGTAAACTATATTACATTCCTCTAATTTACTTATAGTATCACTCTTTATATCCAGATCATGAACCCATTTAGATCTTATCTTGGTATGTGGTGTTAGATGTGGGTCAAGCCCTAATTTCTTCCACACTAGTTTCCAGTTTTCCCAGCAGTTTTTGTCAAATAGGAGCACTTTCATTTTCAACAGAAAGCTGATTATTCCTCTGGTCTATTACTTGTGAAGGTTAGACTCTGTGAAGGTTAGTCACTGACCTTTCTCTGAAGTGGAGGGTATCAATAATGGCAAGAAAGATCCATGACACCAAGAAAGGAAAAATAATGCAATGGAGTGGTGCGCATAATAAATCATGGGGAGGAGATAACTTTTATCTCTAAAAATTTAATACTGAGATTTGCAGGTGGATTAGAAAGTGACCAAAGAAGAAACTGGGCTCTTTAAATATTTCTGGGGTCTAGTGTGAGACCTTTCTCTGTTCTTTACTATGTAAGTAATCCTGTTTCCAGGCTGACATCTTGTGAGACTGACTGCTTGGAAGGAAGCTAGTGTTACCTGGGGAACTGATAGATATCAAAAATCCTAATCTGCAAATGATCCAAGTAAGTGAGAAGTTTGCAAAATGCACATAAGTTTTTCAAGTCAGAAGAGAGGCCCTAGTACAAGGTTTTACATGGTTTTAGATGACTTCTAAATCTACATATTCAGTCCTAGGATCCCCAGATCCCTTTCACTTTAATGTCCCTTTGACACTTCAAAATCATTATGCCTAAAACTGATCTTTCCCTCTAAAACTGATCCTTCCTAACATTCCTGTATTTATCAGTGGTTCCATTATTATCCCAAACAATCATGAAACCTTTGAATTAACTTTGACTCTTCTTTATTTCTCAAATTGACTCAGTTGCTAAGTCTTGTTGGTTTTCTAACATTCATCTTTTCTACCTCAGATATAATGCAACCTTACTAGTTCAGATCCTTATCACCTCTCCTGAGCTATTATAATAATCTCCTAATTATTTTCCTTGCCTCTAATAATCTCCCTGATTCAACCTATCCTTAAAAAAAACTTAACAATCATCAAACACAAATATTAAAATACATAAAGAAAAAAATAACAAAAATATTTTACATTAAACCACAAATTAAATTTTCCAATTTATCCTTCAAATACTTGGCAAAGTTATGTCCCTGTTTCCCAGGTTTAATCTAAATCATTTTCTAAAAAATGTTAGTGTCTCCTCAGTGTCTAGGACTTCCTAGCCTAACATTCAAGGACTTCCATAACTTGATTGCAAATTATCATTCCTGCCTTATTTCAGAACTCTCCCATTCAAGTACTCTATGTTGAAACCAAAATGAGTTATTCACCATTCTTCTCAATCTTTTCCTGTGTATGTTACCATACACCATACCATAATAAATGCGTCCCATTCCACAGTCTGAAACCAAGTTATCTTATAGCTTTGTCTATTAAAAGCCTTCAATCCTTCAGCAGGCAGATCAGATGCTACTTTTTTCATTGAAGCTTTCTCTGATGCCTATGTGGGTAGAAGGGCTGAATTTGCCATTGCTCTTTATTTTACCCCTCATCATATTCTAATTTTCTTAGCTGGATCTTAGTTGAATCTATGATATTGTCTGGCTGGCTATTCCCTTTGTGGATACAGATTGCAAAATCCTCTGCTCTTTAGATAATGGATAGAGTGCTGGACTTGGATTCACTTGGATTCACAAAGAGCTAAGTTCAAATTCTCCTTCAGTTACTTACTTACTATGTGGCCCTTGGTCAGTCACTTAATTTTGTTCAGATTCAGTTTCCTTATCTAGAAAATGGGGAGATCAGCATATATAAAGCATTTTGCAAACTTTAAAAGCAAACTTACTAGCTAGTAATATTGTTAGTTATTGTTCTTATCTGCTGCAATTCTCAATATCTTTTCATAATCCTCCCTGAAAGGTCTACTCAATGTGCTGAAGGTCTTTCCTAGTTCTTTTAATATGGTGCCATGATACCAGTGTACAATGGACAGCAGTGAGCTGTCCATCTATTGTCTCATTCTTGTTAAATGACTACTTTCTTTTCCAGTCAGGGTTCATTATAGTATGGATTTCTTTCAGGTATGGCTTGGCTGCTGAGGTCCCTTCCAATTTTCAGTGTTTTTGATTCTGTACTTTGGATGTGAGAAGTTTAAAATGAAGATGGAGAATTCAGTCATTTTTGTATCCCTAATGCCTAACATATGATGTGAATACATTAGCTGGTTAAGAATGTCTGTTGAATTGAGTTGAATTGGCTAGCTGTCTCTAAGTTTTCCTCTAGTCCCAGTTGCTCATGCTCAGTTTCCCACCGCTCTGCGATCCCATGAAGATGCTTGCTAAAAACTCTTGATTGAAAATCATTGTTATGGGGAACAAAAAAGACAGTAAGAAAAAAAATAAATGAACTCAATGTTAAAGTGTGCCTGCCACCCAGGGAAACAGGGACACAAGTCTGCATTGGGAATAATGGGAATGACTTTACCTATTGACCAGGCTCTAATAGCCCAGTATCTTTCTGACCTCCTGAGACCTAGAATTATAGGAAAAATAATACAAGCACACACCTAAACTCCCAAGGGAAGGATGAGGACCTTTTGCCAGCCTGGGGACCATCTTCTAAGGAGAACACAAGTTTTCTCTGGGGCCATTTGGTGGTTTATCTGTTATCTAGCTCCACCCCCCCCAATACCCTACTCCCAAACCTGGCATCTAATTACCCTGTTTCCCTGACAAACCACCTGCCCCTAATTACTTCCAACGTTGCTGGAGAATTGTATAAGCCCTTGGCTACTCTGAGTTGTTTCACTTTGGTGTCATAAAAGAAAAAGCTCTAAAGAGAGCTTTTTTGAAATCTGTGTTGTATTCTGTACAGCTCTGGCCCAGTTCTAGTTAATGTTGCCCCTATCATATCTTATTCTGAAGGACTCTGCCTTAATCCCCAAGAGATACAGGCACTGAGGCTGCAGTAAGTGGTGTCTTAACTGTTTGCTACCCAGTGATGGAATCTGCTTGAATGTATCAGACTATATCAGGTAGATTAGCTTTCCAGGATGTGGACTAGAAAGTTTGAGAATGCACATTGAATTCTGGGGATCTAGGAAAGAATCATTCATTGTATTGTAGGACTTGATTCTCATCTGACAATTCACTCCCAGGCAGCCTTCCCTTTCTACAACTCATCTAGGGCCAAATGAGATTATTGATCCTAGAAGGGTTGAGACTTGGTATCAAGCAGATTGAGTCTCTGCCAAGAACTGACTTGTATGTGCAGAATGCTCTATTGTCAGAGATAGTATTATTCTCAAGATACTGGGTAAAAGGGCATTAATCACAAAGATTATCAGCCTTTCCAAAATTAAAAGGAAGACAGAAGGTAAATATAGAAATAGATACACTTGTAAAGCCCATTGCAATTTTCAAAGTACTTTTGTACATGCACATTAACCTTATAAAGGAGAAAGGAAAAATGTGTTATTACTTCCCATTTTACAGATCAGGAAAATGAAATTCAAAATGCACACATCTAGAACATGAGTCCAGTATATGGGAATGGAAGGGAACAAGCACTCACTCTGTTCCACGAACAGAGAGAAGCTAGGTGGTGCAGTGGATGGAATGCTGGACCTGGAGACAGAAAGACAAACCTGGCTTCAGATTCAAGTTCAAATCTGGCCACAGATTTACTAGCTGTGCAATACTACCTGTGTGACCTTGAACCCTGTTTGCCTCAGTTTTTTCATCTATAAAATGGAGAAGAAAATTACAAGCTGCTCCAGTATCTTTGCCAAGGAAACCCCAAATGGGGTCAAGAAGAGTTGGATATCATCAAAATGACTGACAGCAGCAATATTGTGCCAAGTACTATGCTAAGATCTTTACAGATATTATCTGATTTGATCCTTCTTCACAATAGATTTGTATATTAGTTTCCATTATCATCCCTATTTTACAGATGAAAGAAATGAGTCATACAGAAGTTAAGTGTTTTGCCTAGGTTCTTACAGCTAATGAGTGTCAAAGGTCAAATATGAACTCAGAAAAATAATTCTTTCTGATTCCAAGCTCAGCTCTATTTGTACTTATTATGCCACCTCCAAACTCCATGAGAAAAATGTATGATGAGATAGAAATAATAGAGTATTTGGAGTAAAAATCTGGTTTCAAATCCTGCTTCTGTTATTTACTACCTATTTAATCTTGGGAAGTCACCCAATAGCTCTTGGTCTCAGTTTCCCTATCTGTAAAATAAGAGAGTTGAATTCTATTGATCTCTAAAGGTCCCTTTTGGCTCTAGATCTTATGAATCATTATGGAGAGAAACCAGCTCCAGAAAAACTGGGGGACCACTCATAAAATCATCTACTCCCAGGTCTTTTGTATTCACAAAATTCTGGCTTTTCAGACTGCTGTCCTCAAGCTTTGTCTTTGTTGCTTACCTTGAGAATGTGTGAGAGCTTGTCATGCTCTTTACAGGACTACACACCTACCTTTGGGGCTCATCCAACTCTCATCTGTGGCTCTTAGAAGTGGTAGTATGCCCAGAAATCACAGCTCAGTAAATCATTTTGGCAGATGGTCTAAACCAGGTTAAGGGTAACCGACACTCAAATCTATCAGTGAATTAATGGGATATCTACACTAAGCATGTGAAGACTTTAGCCAGGAGAATGGGTACATGAGAACAATTTATTCCAATGGCCTTTAGAGTGGATGAAACAGACTAGAACTTGATCAGACTTTGAAGATGCCAAGGACATCTACTGCATTCTGTGTCATTGCCAGTTGTCTTGACTTTTACCCTGTCACTCGACTTTGATGACTTTGGAGGAGAGGAAGGTTGATAATTTTGTGCAGCTCTGCCTCACTTAAATCCAATAAATCCAATTCACATGTAAGGATATCACCTATGATATCATTGGTCTTCTTCAAAATCTAAGGAAACAATGACATTTTTGTGCTGGGTGAAAACTATGTATCTCCTCCATCATTTATTACATCATTGCAGATAGCCAGCTGGTATGCTGAGAGGGAAGTTTTGATTCAGAGACAGTGCTTGAGTTTATGGGAAAGATCTGCTATCTGTATGATAGACTTGTATAAATCTATCTATATACATGTTGGCTCTCTCCCATTAGACTATAATCTCCTTGATGGCTGGAACTGTTTTTAATCTTTTGTTATATTCCAAGTATGTAGCACAGTGCCCAGAAAAAATGAACTCCTTAATAAATATTGATTAATTGGTAGATTTATAGAAAGACATTCTAAAAGCAAATGCAATATTTCTTATATTGCCCTTGATTTCTTCACTGTCATAATCAAGAGAAGAAGGGTTTCCATGATTCAGTAGAAAGAATGTTAGAATAAAGAAAGTGGGGTTCTAGTCCTGGTTCCACCACTTTTCCACTCTTTGGACTGTGTGTTATATTCCATAGGACCAGTGACTAGGAAAACATCAAGTGTGGGAAAATGTACTCTTTCCAGGTCTAAGGGGTGAAGTTGAATTGGAATGAAAGTAAGTGTAAACCAAAAAAACACACCAATGTTCCTACTTGAGTATCTGAAGATTGCTGAGATATTGAGATAGCCAGGTAGGTTCATTGCAGAGCAGAAATTTAGCACTGAAAGAAGCAGTAGAAGTCAAATATATGGAATGAATAAATGAATGTATAAGGGGGAGGAAGGGGCTGGCCAAAGAGCATCAATATGTGGACATGCTTATGTTGTGGTTATGTTCTGAATATTATGTTTATTTTTTCCTGCTCTTAGATAGAATGTCAGAATAACCTGTGACATTTTAAGCTTTGAAAAGTTGGGAGAGCAAGCTGTCAGAGGTCCAAGAGCTTGAGTCCATGGCAAGCCTAGTGAGGAGTAAAATCCCTACTGACCCACTTGGCCTAGCATAGCAGTGAATCATAGCCAAGGGGGAGCAACAGGGATTCAGTATCTATGCTGCTTTTAGAAGTCAACTTGGAGGAGCAAATGTTTTGTAGAAACTGCTTTAAGTTTGAGCTCACTCTCACCAGAAAATGAGATGGAATGAGGAATAATGTTTTTGGGAAATGTTTTTACTCCTGTTTCTGCTATATCTTCTCAGAAAATATTCCTTTGGAAAAGTTCATTGAAATTAATTTCCTAAATGATATTGGAGTGCTAATAACTGGTGATTAATGATGGAGAGTATGTACTAGAATAGGACCTTAAGATACTATAGAAAGAAACTCCCAAACTCTCAGAAGTACTTCCTAAAACTCCCTCTTCCTGAAAAGAGAAAAGAAAGCCTTGACCAGGGACCTGACTTATGAGTGCGAATGAGAGTAGGAAAAAGGATTCCTAGAGTTTATAAAGGATGTAACTGAAGAAAAAAGTCATTGATTTAACAGTTGCCATGTACCAAACATTATGATACATGGTGGGGATACATATATAAAAAATATAGTCCCTAATCTCAAGGAGTGAGACAACTCACAAAGGGAAATGGTGGTCAAGGAG
>JAJPUD010004487.1:18406-39882 GCA_023553655.1 Myrmecobius fasciatus
ATCATCCAGAGTGTAGGACCCTAAGGTAAAAGATATAAAGGGATTGAAGTATCAGGGAACTGAGCACTTGTTGGATTCAACTTGCTCCTCCAAAGCATGAGTCTTTTTATTCCTTGTTTTCATTCTCTGCCTTCATATTGTGATGATGAGTAGCTTCCTTCTGAATCAGCTGTTCCCTTGAGATTATGTTCTCTTATGGAGGCTGTTGCTGGTTGCCCTGATCTACCTTGCCATCAGACTCTGATGACACTGGAAGAGAGAGTGAAGCTGGTGACTTTTCATAACCCTGTCTCACTTAAGTCCAATTCATTTGCAAGTTAAGACATCCTCTTCCTGGTCTTCTTTGAGAACAAAGGATGAACAGCAACAGTGCTCTCTTCTGTACTTTTATCAAGTCATGTATCCTCTTTGAATCTGCTTCTTTATGGTGTTTTGAATTTTAAGTCTGTCTAATTAAAACTAGTTCATTTCAGTGCTAACTGGAAGATATGGAATGCTCAGCATAATATTGGACCATGCACATTCTGCCTATGGGAAAAGATCAGAAGAAGAAAAGGCTGGTTTTCTTGGGGCTCTGCAGAATCAGCAGTAAGGACTACCACAAAATTAGGTGAAAGGACCTATGTTTTTGGTTCTACTCCTGGAACCTTCTCTTGGAAATCTTTTGAGTGACTGTACTGGGATAACTGAATAACACATCCTGAAGATTTCATAGAAAGATGGGAGATAGAAAGGGAAACAAGGAGAGAATGGGATTTTATCTCTGAACTCTTAAGACTAAATAGAAAATGTTAGCATGAATAGGAGGCACATTGTCCTGGTGCTGGGAGCAGTGATGGGGCAGGTAGGAGACAGGGAGGAGGAGATTGATATTGGTTTTTTTCTTTTTGAAGAGGATTAATGACATCCCAGGGTAGTACCTTGATTTATCCTTAAATTAGATTCAAGTAAGGAAGAGTTGCACAAAATCATCAACCTCTCCAATGGCAGGGTAAAAGTCAAGACATTGGTGATGCCTGGGATGCAGTGGATGAACTTGGCATCTTCATTGCCTGATTATGTTCTAAGAGCTCCACAGCACCTACTTCAGTCATCTTCGTGGCCAATGGAACAAATTGTTCTCATACACCATTTTAGGGGAGATCTTGGAGTAGTCATCCCTGTAATTCACTATGGCTACCATCTTCTCAGAAGATTTTACTGGGGTAAGATGTAGTATCTTCTTGTAGCCATAAGTGAGAGTTGGGTTAATCAGGTAGACACCAAAGATGAGTGAGCAACCCTGAGAAGCCCTGGCCAATCCCTTACACCACAGGTGCTAGTCCTCTTTAAACATCCTTTACATCCTTGAGGGGATAGCAAGAGAAAGGAATGAATAAAAAGAGACTGCCTTACACTAAATTAGTCAGAAAAGGAAAACAAAGACTCATTTAAATAGAATATTGCTTTAGATCTATCTCAGTAACCATATTAGGGATAAAGACCTAAGGCAAGTTTTTCTAGTGAGTGACTGGTTTCATAGTTCCTATGTACTCCCAGCCCCTTGTTATTCCAGGTGAACTCTATCCTTATGCTAAAGGGAACACAATCTAACCATGAACTATCACCACAAAAAATCAGGGTTCTTTTAGCTATAAACCTATGATCCATAATTGGGAATATTAGGATCTGGGACAAGCATTACAAAGGCAACTACCTAAGTCTAAGTAGCACATGCAGTACCTCAATTGATGTAGGAGAAAAAGATCATGAAGACAGCTGTGACCTAGGGATAGAGAAACAGATGGAGCCACTGAAAAGCTGCCCAAGGGAGAGGAAACACAGCATCTGGTTGACTATTTTTGATCACTAGGTGCTAAACTCAGTTGTTTCTTTATACTTAGTATTCAAGAAGCCTGATTGCTGGATGGATGGAGAAGGAAGGGGAACCATTACAACAAACAGAAGATTTTGAGGAAGGACCAGTCCCTCAAAAATCCCTCCAATTATCATGGAAGTATCATATCAGGTTGCAAAGGACCTTAGGGACCATCAAACCTAGGTCTTCCAATTTACAGAGTAGGAAAACTAAAGCCTGAAACTGGGGATGTGATGTATCCAAAGTCAGACAGGAAAGTTCATTCAATTCTTGTTGAAATTGAGGCTGAACAGGACTGAAGTTAAAAAGATCCCAGTTTTCACAAACTTATATTAGAATGGGAAAGAACCTCAGAGAACACCCTATCCATACTCTGCTCCTCCCTTTGATTAATAAATCAGGAAAAAGTTCCTTAGGATAGTATCAGAGCAAAGACCAAAATTCAGATCTCCTGGCTCAGTAAATTGCTCTTTTATTCAGGAAGGTGGCATTTGACCTGAGATTTAGGCAAGAATCACTGGGCTAATATTCACATGGGCATTGGTTCTTTCTGTGCACCAGCCCTTTGTCTCAGGATTTAGGATGGACATCTTGGCTAGGAGGATAACTCATTAATTCTACTTGGACACACTTTGACCCCAAACTTCCTTCAGATGGATCAGATTGGGGAAAATATAAGTAATAGATGATTTGTCCAGCCTTCTTCCCCATCCACTGTCTCCTGGTCCCATTATACTAGACTAATACTG
Organism: Myrmecobius fasciatus; assembly: GCA_023553655.1. Taxonomy (NCBI): domain Eukaryota; kingdom Metazoa; phylum Chordata; class Mammalia; order Dasyuromorphia; family Myrmecobiidae; genus Myrmecobius; species Myrmecobius fasciatus. Next base: position 21,014 of record JAJPUD010004487.1, read on the forward strand.
GCTGCTATTGACATTGAAAGGACCAGTTCACTAAGACCAAAGAAGGCCAAGGCTTCCCTCCTCTGTGTTGGAGGTCAGATCCCATCAGCCACAGCTACTGATTTCTCCACCTTTGATTAGAAGACTGTGGACTGGAACCAAAATTGGACCCACTACCATGCAATTCTCCTGGATAAAACATGTTCCATTTATCATCCTATCACCAGGCTCTTTACCATAGCAACTGCCAGCACTATCAGGAGTCCAGAAAACCCTTAAAGTGCCTACCATTGGGCAAATTGCCCCATTCTGGTCACCATTCTTCCTACTACATTCTCCACCTGACATCTTTGATAGGTATACCAATCCTTTGACTATTTCATGACAAATAATTCTTGCAATCCATTACTTCCTACCAACAAGCATTTATTAAACAGCTACTTTTGTGCTGTGTGTTGTTGATATAGGAAACAAACAGGTTGGAAGGCTATGCAAATAATCTCTGAGCAAATGGTAGCACTAAAGCTTCTTTCTCCCTCCTAGTTCAAACATATCTCATCAGTTAAGAAATGGAGGCTTTTATCTTATTGCAAGCTCCTTTAATCAAAAGAATGCAGTGTTGAATAGATGCCTATCAGCTGGAGAATAGCTGATGGTATATGAATGCAATGGAATATTATTGTTCTATAAGATCAGCAAGATGATTTCAGAAAGACCTAGAGAGACTTCCATGAACTAAGTGAAATGAGTAGAACCAAGAGAACACTGTACACAGTATAATAAGATCATATGATGATCATCTGTGATGGACTTAGCTCTTTTCAACAATGAGGTGATTCAAGTCAATTCCAATAGATTTGTGATGGAAAGAGTCATCTGCATCCAGAGAGAAGACCATGGAAACTGAATATGGATCACAACATAATATTTTCACCTTTTTTAGTTTTGTTGTTTGTTTATTTTTTCTCTCATTTTCCCCTTTCTGATCTGATTTTTCTTGTGCAGTATGATAAATGTAGAAATATATTTAGAAGAATTGTACATATTTAACCTATATTGGATTACTTGCTGTCTAGGGAAAAGGGGAGGTGGGGAGGGAGGGAGGAAGAAAAATATGGAACACAGTGTTTTGCAAAGGTGAATGTTGAAAATTATCTTTGCATGTATTTTGAAAAATAAAAAGGTATTTTCAACAAGGAAAAAGGGGAGGAAAGATAGGATTAAAAGGATAGGGAAAAGATTGCAGTGTCATGGAGAACTCACACACAATGAGAAAGTACCACAATCTGCATCCCATTCCCAATTCTCCACTGTAAGGGGACTGGCTTGTACATATTGGAGATCTCTTCCAATTCTTATTCATAACTAAAGTTAACTCCACTGCTACAGAGTGACATTGGACAGGCTAATAACACCAAACTCTCAGAGATCATTTTAAAGTTGTTGTTGTTATTCAGTCATTCAGTCATGTCTAACTCTTTGTAACACTATGGGCCATGCTGTGCATGAGGTTTGTCATTTCCTTCTCCAGTGGACTAAGGCAACCAAGTTGAATGAATCACTGAAGGTCACACAGCTAGTAAGTGTCTGAGGCTGGATTTGAACTCAGGTCTTTCCCCTTCTAGGCCTAGGGTTCTATTCACTGAGCCATCTAGCTGCCCTTCCCCTCTTTAAGTAGCCCATGGTTAGTTAACCAGTTAAGTAAGAGTAGATTTCTCAGACATAGTAGAATTCTCTTAAGGCATAAATGATCTTGAAGTCCCTCCCAACCCTAAGATTTTTTCTAATTCTGTGCTTCTAACTCCTTAGCTATTGCTCCCCAAATCCTATACTTATTTATTGAAATGTTCCCCTTCATTAGAATCTAGAGGTTTCTTATAACTTCCTGACATTGGCATTGAGTTCTACTATCAAAATGTGCTAAGAAATGAAGTGAATGAAGGTACACTGCTATCACAGAAGGTAGAAATACAGCCATAGTATAAAGGAAAACAACTTGGAAAGACTTAAGAATTCTAATGTGATCAGATGATTAACCATGACTCCAGAAAACTCATGATGAAACATGAAATCCATTTCAACAGTGAGGGTGACCTTAAAGTGCATAATGAGACATACATTTGTGGACATAGTCAATGTGGATGTTAGTCTTACTTAGCAATGCATATTTGACATATAATTGTTTTTCTTTCTTTCAATTAGGGGAGGAGTAGAATGGTGGAACCAGTGATAGGGTCAATAAAATCAAAAATAAGGAAAAAAATCAAATCATCAAAACATTTTTTAAATGTACAGAATAGAACAGAAGGAAGGTCAGGAGTGAACAAAGACAAGAAAGATAGTTTAAAAATAACATATTGAATTAGCTGAAAACTTGAAGGGAGAAAAAAAGCTATATATGGTGTTAATTTGAGGCTTCACATGCAATCCTTTTTCTGTTTTGTTTGGAATGTGGAAATATTTATTTTATTGAGTGTTTGTTGAGTTCTGAATAAAAAATTGCTAACTCAACTTCCCTTTCTCCAAATAAACAGAATATGTATTATCAACTAGAGGGGAAAAAACTTCAATGACACTCTTTTTAATGACCCCCAGGGTAAAATTCAAATTCTTCTGCCTGGTCTCCAAGACACCCCGAACCTGACTATTCTTATCTTTTCAGCTTTATCTCATCTAAATCCTTCTTTACTCTGTGCTACAGTTAAATCGGAATACTCTCTTCCTCCAGCATGTACACTTCATTCTCTTACTTCTGGACATTTCTTTAAGCTAATCCCTATGTCTAGAATATCTTCCTTACCCATTAAAAGGGCAACTCAACTTGCATGCTCCTTATGAAGCCTTTGTGCATCTCTGCAATTAGGAATGGTAGCCTCCTCTCACAATTCACAGAGTATTTGCTTTGTACCTTTCTAAGGCACTTAAACATTCTGAGTTATAACTATATGCTAGTGTTCAGCTTTCTTCTAGATTGTAAAATCATTGAGGACAGGAACAAAGATTATGTATTATCTACATTTTGTCTCTCCCAGGGCTTAACCTAGCATTTTGCACACAGTCAGCCCTTAAAAAATAGTCGTCATGCTGTATTGTATTGTATTGTACTATACAGCATTTCCCATAAGTCTTAGTGAAGGTTTAAACTACACTAAGACTTTTGGGACATCCTGTGTTTGTGTGATTTCAATCTGTGAAGTCTAAATGAGGAATAGGTGATGTAATGCATGTGACATCAAACCAATTCCTGCTGATCATTCAGCTGCTGCTGCAACACTGGCATTGATCCTTTCCAGATTGATCTAAGGAAAATTAATGCCTTCCCTGAGCTCACTCTGTAGGGATTTGTAATTCTCAGGGCTAGACCCCTCAGCAGCTTCAGTGATATATTTACTCTCCTCTTCCAACTAAATGCACATTCTCCCTTGACACATATGTGATGTAGAGACTTTTTTCTTTAATTTTTTATCAACCTACTTAATAATTTTATTGGGCTTTATTTTTTATTTATCTGTCTAGGTGTCTTCCTTAAACTGTGAGTCCCCAAGGACAAGGATCATGTTTGTGTCTTTATATATGATGTAACATTGATAGATGTTCAATAAAGGTAGGAAAATGACAAATTGGGGGTCAGAAAACCTGGATTCTCATTTTGGCTCCTTCACTTACTAGTTGTGGGTTGTTGAATGAGTCACTTAGCCGATCGGGGCTTTTATTTCTTTTCCTGTGAACTAAGTGGTCTGACTAATTAATTTCAAAGATGCTTTCCACCTCAAACATTTTTGACAATAGCTTACATTTTAACACTAGCTTATTTTCATGTAATATTTCACTATATAAATGTCCCTATCTATGATTGGGAGGCTCCTCCCAGAATTTCCGGGTAAGAAAGATGCCCAGGCCAGCCTTCTCTCCATTTCCTACAGTGATGTACTCCTTTTGACTTTTTCATCCTGTGTCTCTTCGTTTCACCTCACCCCCACTCCAACAGGGTATCTTACCTCCCTCTGTCTCCTTTCAACTTCCTTTTATGCTTCGCCTTCCTTATTCTGATGTAAATCCTTTGAGGGGAGGAACTGTCTTTCTTTTTGCTTTCATTTGTATTCCCAGAGCTCAGTACATGCCTGGCTCATAGTAATGCTTGTTGATTGAGTATTTTTAGGTTTATAATGCACTTGCCTCACACCATCTCTGTAAGTTTTCAGTAAAAATATTAATGTACCCATTCTATAGATGAAGAAATGGAGTTCTGAAAGGTGGGATGACATCCATTATCACATTGATAATCATCCAACCAAGCTTTCCCAACTTGGGGTTCAATTAATTTTCCACTATAGTACTATACCTCTGTGATGATAATGAAGAAGAAAAAGTTCAGATAAATTCAACAGCAAGGTGCTATGAGAAACACACACAAGACGGCATGTCCCAAGTAAGTCAAATCTCTGCTATCTCCTCAACTACCACCTTCTCTCAGATCCATATGGAGACATCCCAAGACCTTGAGGGGGAGAAACAGAATAAATATTTATGTAGCACCTAATACTAGGCACCCTGCTGTGTTTTTTTCCAAATATTATCTCGTTTGATCCTCACAACAACCCTTTAAGGTAGGGGCTGTTATTTTCCTCATTTTACAGTTGAGGAAACTGAGGCAATAAGAAATTAAGCAGCTTGCTCGGGGTCACACAGCTGGTAAGTGTCTGATGTATTTGAATTTAGATCTTCCTGATTCCAGGCTCACTGTTTTGTCCACTGTGCCATGTATCTTCCCTGAGTCTAAAAGATAATGGAATAGCAGTTACCTCAAAACTGGTCCTATAGCCATCTCTCGGGAGAGAAGACTTTGTGGAGAAGGTTCCTACCATCATGACCAACATAGACACCACCAACTGCTGACCAGCCACCTATGATGGGTAGGTAAGCCTAAAACCCCTGGAAACAGCAGTATCTCTCAGACTACCAATCCCTTTTGTAGCCCAGCTTTTGTATCTATCATCCAGGGGGCAAACACTGTGGAGATGTCATCTAGCAATTGTCTTTACTAGTGCTACAGCCCCTGCTAACCTCCATAGCTATATTGAAGATCTGGAAAAGATAGTTGTCACAACCAAATTCCTTGATCTGGTAAATGGTTCAATCTTACACATATGATTTTAGCATTGTGAATGAAAGTAAATTAGATTCATTACCACCTGCTTTGCCAGTGCAGTCTAAGTACCATGGACAGGACTCTCCCACTTGACACAGCTGAAACCTAAATGTGTTGTTTCTTTCATTAGAATGAGTTCCAGCCCTGAAGTCAGGAGGATCTGAGTTCAAATCTGGTCTCAGACACTTAACATTTCCTAGCTGTGTGACACTTAAGATTTCCTAGCTGTGTGACCCTGGCAATCACTTCACCCCAATTGCCTCAGGGGAAAAAAGAATATGAGTTCTTCAATTGGACTGTTTCTGCTTTTCCATTTGTGCCTTCAATGTTTAGTATGTAATAAATGCTTTTTCATTCATTCATTCTTATGAATTGGATGAGAGAGAAATATAGGGAAATGTTTCTCACCGAATACCAACAACCAGGTTGTGCTTACTGCCTACTTTTAATATGATTTCTTTCCCATATTTAATTTTTGAAAAATAAATGGCTGGGAAAAATCTAAGGCAAATCACGTGCTTTGCTGTGATATTTGCTCATTCTTCTGCACATCAGTAGGATGCCATGCTGACAACTTGTAAACAAGATTGCCTCAAAATATTCTAGAGACCCTGAGAGAGCCTCCTGGGAACTCCTCTTCCATTCCTATTCCCCACCTTTGCCTCTCCATCTCCAGAAAGTGATTTTCTTCAACCAGCAGAGACTGGAGAATTATCAATCAGTGACAGCACAACTCCTTTGGGCTTGTTCTATAGTTTTCTCCTCTACTATTCTCTCACTGCTCTCCAAAAAGATGACTTTCCCATGGATCAACCTGAGACTAGAGAGTTAAGGGGAGGGATAAGGTGAAAATGTCTTAGGACCAGTCAAGAACAGAGTCAACTAGATATGAATGGGAATTAAAACCCTGACCCTAAATGAAGAGAGTAATCAGCGTGATGATGGGTAACGTATTAATATATTCTAAGATCTATTATCTAGCAAATTGTTCTGGACAAGTGATTTGATCGGATTATAGAAGTTGTTTTTTTCCCCCTGAAGCAATTGGGGTTAAGTGACTTGTTCAGGGTCACACAGCTAGGAAGTGTTAAGTGTTTAGATATCAGATTTGAACTCAGATCTTCCTGAATTCAGGGCTGGTGCTCTATTCACTGGGCCACCTTGCTGCCCCGATTATAGAAGTTTTTTACTGTTTAAATGCCAGGCCTTAGAAATGTTTGGGTTTTTTTGACTGAAATATTTCTAAAATGTATCCCATATGTCATCATCTTGTTAAACCAAGTGTCATGATTGCCAACTTATCTCTCCATAATGGCTCCCAGTTCTCTGTCTGAATAGAGGTTATTGTAGTGGGTTGGAGATATAGTTATAACTAGAGACACATGGAATGTCTTTAGAAGAATACATGCATTCTAGAATTTAGTACCTATGATGTTCCACCCTTATATTGGTTTCCAGGAAAGCTAACCCAGATTCAAAGCACTCTGTGAATCAGCGCTCATATGAACAGTGGGTTTGTAAATGAGCCCACTAAAGGGTTCACTTTTACCAGCTAAACAGAAGACATAGTAGATCAAAACAAAAGACATTTAAACAAACAGAAGAGCAAATGAATGACAACTAAATATTCCCTTCCCTATATATGCTAGGGGTACATTCCATCACAGAGAACCATCGTGTGACTCCAGGTTTATCCAGGGCTCATGTGTGAAGGGTCCACATGTGGCCAAGAAGCATGTATGTCAAGGGCAGCCTCTCACATTACAAGCCTGAGAATGTTCCTTGGTGACGCCAGTATTTCACTTTTTCTTACTCTCTGCTGAGCACATCAACTCTGCTTAGTGTTACATTGTCTTGGAGTTAGTTGTTGAGCATCTCTGTCACTATCTTCTGGGCTTTCCTCTTCAGAACCATCTTCTGGTTTCTTAGATTTCTAAGATTCAGTGAGAGAGTCTTTGTCTGACACGGGCAGGAAAACAACTCTAAACCATTGTGGAAGCCAAGACACCCAGCGAAAGCCAGCTCCCTGAAGAAAGCTAGAGCACCTGTCTCCTGCAGAACAAGATTATTTATCTTTTATCTATGTCTGATGCTTATCTCTTGTCTTAGCAGGGTTAGAAATTCCCTGGACTTCCTGCTTAACCCTTATAAGGTATTTTATGCCCCAACAAATCCCAAATAAGGTTTTTCCCAATAAAACCCCACAAGAGCTGTGCAAAATCTACTTTTCTCCCAAGAACCTTTTTGACAAACATTCAAATGAAACTAGAAACTAGAAAACTAGACAAAGAAGACAAGATCATTGCCTTCTAGCCCCATGGAGCTTGTACCATGCTTCATTATATAAGATAACATCAACAACCACAAAAAACAAACACTAGCTTGTGCACTGCAACCTGACCAGTACCAGACTTCTCTACATTAAAAATAATAAGTCCTTGATGTTTTCTTGCTTTTTTTTGGTCAGTTGTATCTTTCTCATAACAGAGGAGGGAAGGAGATGCAACTGCAGGAACTCTTGGATAGTATAACACAGCTGGCTTTCTGCACAAATTAATTAGAGAATCAAAGGCCAGAACCATTTCCTCCTGAGCAATACTGTCCTCATCCAGCAAAATTTCATTGCTGCTGTTTCCACTCTCCTTTGACCTGTCAGCAGTGTTCAAACATTCCTTCTGATTTCTGCTTTAACTGACACAATATACCATGGGCTCCTCTTTGTCACTTTGCATTCATTCTTCTATCTCTATTGTTGGGTTTGTTCATGAAGTGGGAAGGAGGAGAGTAGCCCTTTGAAAATTTAGAGATGGAAGGGGATATTAAAGAGTAACAACCTTATTTTATAAATGAAAAAATTGAGGGCCAAAGAGAAAAATTAACCTAAGATCACACAGCTGGTAACAGAGCTAGGATTTTAATCTGGGTCCCTGACTCCACATCTAATGAGTTTTTTACTGTACTCTAATGCCTTTTGATTTCCACAAAGAGATTTTATAGAAAGTTCAGAGCTAAAGCTAATGATTTGGTACTCAGGCTAGGTCAAACAATACCTTAGGATAAAAGGATCATGTAAATAAAAATTACCTTAGAAGCCACTCAAATATCAATCCACTTATTTTATATTTGAGTGCTAAGCCCTAGAGAGGAAAGAAGAAAATAGGTATTTATTAAATGCCTGCTATATGCCAGGCTCTGTGCTAAGAAGTTTACAAATATTATCTTGTTTAATTCTTAGGACAGCCCAGTAAAGTAGGTGCTATTATTATCTCTATTTTGCAATTGAGGAAGCTGAGGCAGACAGGGGTTAAGTGACTTCCTCAGGATCATACAACTAATGGCTGAGTCTGCATTTGAACTCAGGCTTCTTGACTTCAGGCCCTGTGCTCCATCTACTTTGCCACTGTGACCCAAAGTCATACAGACAGTAAATAGAAGAGCTGAAATTTGAACCTGTTTCTTTTGACAGCAACTGAAGCACTGATTCCATTGTATTATACTGCCTCTGTCTAAAGCATACTCAAAAATCAATTTTAAAATAAATTAATTCAATTGAATTTGCAAAAGAAGGAGAGCAATATAGTATAATGCAAAGAGTGGTGCCTATATAGTCAGAAAATTGAATTCTAATCCCTCCTCTGAAAAAAAAATTAATTTAAAAAAATCCCACCCCTGACCTGTATGATTTTGGACAAATCACCCAAAGTTTCTGTGCCTCAGTTTTCTCAAAATGGGAGATATGAATGACATGCCCTAATACCTCCAATTCTATGATTTTGTAATCCTGTGACTCTATGATTGTAAAAGAGACTAGGAAAACAAGACCTTGCAAGAAGAGAGGCAAGAGATCCCAGGAAACCTCAAAGCCACCATTGGGGAAGCTGTAGGGAGAGGAGGGGGAAAGGAAGAATTCAACCACCATGGAGAGAGGAAGAGCACCAACTGGTAGCTTCCATTTTAATTAACTAATCTAATTAATCAGGTTCTATGCTCAATTATTTCTATATTGAAGGAAGGAACAAGAATGTTGGACACGTCTTCAAAATTAGAGCCCTGGGGCAGCTAGATAGCTCAGTGGATAGAGCGCTGGTCCTAGAGTTAGGAGAATTTGAGTTCAAATTCAGTCTCAGACACTAGCTGTGTGACCCTGGGTAAGTCACTTAACCCCACTTAACCCCAAATATCTTTGGGGGAAAAGGAGGCAAACTTAGAGCCTTGGATGGAAAACCCCTGATTATTGTATGTAGTTACAGCTCTAAGAAATCTAAAGTTCTTTTTCTTCAGCATCATTAGCCTTATTGAGGTGACACCAGGCCATGATTTGATTTTAGCAGATTTCCAAGCATAGGCAACACTAAATATTGTCTTTAGTATTTTATGTCCTGTAGAATGTCTATTTGATGTATCCTCTCTCTCTCTCTCTCTTTCTCTCCCTCTCTCTCTCTCACTCACTCTTTGCTTTGATATTTCATATTATGAATGATAGTTGGGTTTGTAGATTGAATTGATAAAGTAACATTAGTAAGTAGGAAAGTTGTTAAAAAAAATCTTCCCAGGCATGAATCTTCATATATCCTCCAGTGTCTCAAATGGTTTATTTGACACATAGTAGGCACTTTAAAAAAGTTGTGGATGAATTGGTTGATATACTGGAAGAAGAGCAGGCTACAACTCTATAGCTAAAGATCATCTAATCCAATCCTCTTCTTTTAGAGATAAAGAAACTAAATCTTAGAGAAGAAAAATGACTTACCCAATGTGAAAAGGCTAGTTAAGAGTTAGAGGCAGGATTTGAACTCAGGACTTTGAAGTCTTCTCTCAGGCTACTTGATGGTTGGTTCTATAAGGATTTTTCTTTTTTCAAAGTTTTATTGATACCTTTTGTTTCAACACTTCATTTCTTTCTTGCTATAACCCCATTGAACCTTTTTTATGTTAAAGACAGAATCATAATAGTTAAACAAAATTAACTCCATGTCCTCATCTACCAGAATATGCAATATTCTGCATCTACAGTTCTCCACCTTTTTTTACCAAGAAGATGGAGATATTTTCATTCATTACTATTTGTGTTTATATACACAGAGACACATACATATACACAATGACTACAAGAATGTAACAAAAACTATGTTAAAAGGTAATTGAACTGATTGATTTTAATGATAATTATATATAATGATTATAAGAATATATCAGTATCTCTATGTACAAATAGATAGATAGATGGAGGATGGATAAAGATAAATAGATAGATAAATAGATAGATAGATAGATAGATAGATAGATAGATAGATAGATAGATAGGTAGATAGGTAGGTAGGTAGTTTTCCTGGTTCTGTTTTTTTATACTTTTCATCAGTTCACATAAATTTCCCCAGATTTCTCTGTAAAATTCCCATTTTAAGTTTATAGTAGCTCTTTTTATGGTGACAAAGAATTGGAAACTGAGAGGTGGCTAGCAATTGGAGAATGGCTGAGCAAATTATAGTATATGAATGTGATGGAACAATATTGCATGTAAGATATAATGAAGAGATGTTTTGATAGAAATATGAGAAAACATATAAACTAATGTAAAGTGAAGTGAGCAGGAGAACAATTTATACAATAACAACAATATTGTAAAGACAACTTTAATAAACTTAGGATCTCTGATCAACATACTGACCAATCATGATTGCAGAAGACTCATGATAAAAACAGGCTATCCGTTTTCTGACAGAGAAGTGATGGATTTAGAGGGAAGATCGAGACATACTGTTTTGTATGTGGCCAATTTGGAAATTCATTTTTTTAAACTATATTTGTTTATAATCCAATTTCTGTTTTTTCTTCTTCAGTTAGTGGGGAAATGGGAAGCACGAAGGAGAAGAAAAGGAGGCAGATTTTCACTGGGTTTTTAAAAATAAAATTTAATTAAAAGTAAAAACAAAAGAATTTCCCATTTTAAAATTTCTTACTGCATAATGATATTCCAAATATATTCACATACCATTTTAGTGAGCCATTCCCCAGTCTATGGTTACCCAATTTATTTTGTGTGTTTTAATATACCACAAAACAATACAATATTTTGGTTTGGTTTGTGATCTTTTTCTTTGTCTTTGACCTGCATGAGGTATATACTTTTGGAGGTACTAATGGCTGTTAGAATTACAATTAGTTTTTTTAATCAATCAACATTTAATAAGTATTTGCTATGCTCTAGGTACTATGCTAAGCACTAGGGATGCAAAAAGAGATAACGGTTAGTTAATATCTTCAAGGAGCATACAATCTAGTGGAGGAACTTATAATCACTCAAGCATTAATTCATATGATTTAAGAGCAGGTAAATATACCATATTTTCAAAAACTTTAGGTGGTAAGATTTTCCAGTTAGACTTTCAGCTTTTGGAAGACCAGGACTATAGCTTCCAAGTTTTTTTCCTTCTTTCTTCCTTCCCTCTCTTCCTCCCTCCCTCCTTCCCCTTCCTTTCTCCTTTCTTCCTTCTTTTCTTTTCCATCTTTCTCTCTTTCTCTTATCTTTCTCTCTCTCTCTTTCTTTCCTTCCTTGCTTCCTTCCTTACTTTCTTTCTTTTTCTTTCTTTTTCTCTTTCTTTCTTTCTCTTTCTCATCCCTACAACTCCAAGAATGATCAGTCCCTTACACAAAGCAGGCACTCAATATCTGTTTGTTGATCTGATTTGATTTATTCTGCTTAAACCCTGGGGCACCTGCCTGCCCAGGACTTGCTAGCGTAGAAGTTGGCAGGTTCTGTCAGAATGAGCCAATTTCATCAGCAGTGGAAAAGTATTCAAGGGAGACTGTGCTCAGAAATGACTTGTCTGAAGAAAGCCACAAAATTGGGCCACAGCTTTATGCTCAGCTGCTTGTTTATTCAGCGGCTCCAACTAGCTAGTCTCCTAAAACTGTGTGTGTGTGTCACTTGGAAATGCCAAAGCCACTCCTCAGAAAATACAAACAGCTTGGTCAAATGCATTTACTCATAAAATTCTTCTTCCTTTTCAGCCAGCATTGGGTACCAGGGAACGTTTGGAGCTTTTACAGTATCTATGGCTTCTATGATCCTTCTGGTTCTATTCTGCGTACAGGTGCTTGACTGTAATGTGGCTTGGCTGGCCAATTGATTATAGTCAACCCTAGAAATAAAATTAAGATAGGGTAATCTAGGCTTTGGTTCTAGATAATCAATCAAATCAAATAATCAATCAAAAATATGTATTGAATGTTTGTTGTATGTCAGGCACTGTGCAAAGTGCTAGCTATACAAATATAAAAAGCAAAGACAGTCCTTGCTTGCAGGGAGTTTACATTCTAATTATATTCTTTTTTATGCATAAATGGTCTTAATTTAATTTTAATTTTAATTTATGGAACAAAACAAACATTTCCATAACAGTGCAGTAAAAAATTGCACATGAAAAAAATCTATTATGCACAACTGCTATTTCTTTCAAATATACAACAAAATTTCCCCCCCCCACCCTAGAGATGACTATCATTAGACATATGTATGTATATATGAATATAGACATATGTGTATATTATATATAAAATTATTCTATATACACTTCTATTTATCAGTTCTTTCTCTGGACACAGATAGCATCTTTCTTTATAATTAATTTGGATATTTATAGCAGACAAAATAAGATATTCACTCAAAATTGTTTTCAAAAGAATATTGCTCTTACTATATACAGTGTTCTCTTGGTTCTCTAATTACATTCTGATATGTAAATAGATGCAGAATAATATAAAGAAAGAGTAGAAGGGAGGTAATCTTTTGGGAATGTCTTTGCAACTGTGGGAATTGAGGAAAATCTGTAAGTTAGTACTTTAGCAAAAGAGAAATATTTTGATCTCTTGGGGCATTTTTTCCCTCCTACCCCTAAGGTATATTTCAGGTGAATTCTTCCACTCCTTTCCATTGTGGCAACTTGTTGATATCTTTTTTCTGTCTACTTTATCTAAGTACAAAAATTCCTAGTTATAGGTCTATAAGTCCTTCCTCTCAAATATACATAATCCATTTTTTTTAAATTAAAGTTTAATTTTTATTTTCAGTTTCACATTTTCTCTTTCCTTCTACCCCCATCCATTGAGAAATAAATAAATATATCCATTATATATATATATATATATATATATAGTTATGCAAAACATTTCTGTATTAGCCATTTTCTGAAAAAAAAAAGAAAAAGAAAGGGGGAAAATATGTTTCAATCTGCATTCTGACTCCATCAATTCTCTGTGAAGGTACATAGCATTTTATATCATGAGTTTTTTGGGATTGTGGTAAATCACTGTGTTAATCAGATAGTAAGTCTTTCAAAGTTCATTTCCCTTACAATATTGATGTTACTATGTAGATTGTTCTTCTGATTCTGCTCATTTCACTTTTTATCAGTTCATATAGGTTTTCCCACATTTTTCTGAAACCTGCTTGTCATTTCTTATAACATAGTAATATTCCATTGCAATCATATGACATAATTTGTTTAGCCATTCCCTAAATGATGGGCATCCCCTCATTTTCCAGTTCTTTGCCCAAAAGAGCTGCTGTGAATATTTTTATCCATATAGGTTCTTTCTACACACATTCACTCTTGTGTTATGTTTTTAATATATCCTTACCTGAAGACTATTTCACTAAGAAGCTGTTGAATTTTAGCCTTTTTATTAAACTTTCTACTTGATAATGCTTTTAAGATTACCTCAGAGTGCAGAACTGAGACCTCAAAACTCTAGGATTTTTTGCCTGTCACCCTCTCCTAGCTGACTTTATCAGAATGCCTGCTGTTTGCTCCCTCACACTTTTTTGCCCTCACCCCTTAACTGCTGCTGTGCTCTGCTAGTTATCCTGCTTTTTCCCTCTATACTATTTACTGCTTTTTCATTTTTTTCTCCGTTTTTCTTTTTCTTGATACCTGTTTCCTCCCTCCTCCTGTGCTTTTTGGCCATGTATAGTTACTGCCAGTTCAGATCCCTTAGTTTGGCATTCAAGGTTGATGATCATTTGGCAGAGCCTTTCTGGCATTATCACACAAAGCCCTCTCCTCCGTGTGTGTTGTCAGAGTGAGAGATTTCCTCAGTGTCTCCTTACTGGCTATGCTGATTCTATTAGCTACAGTTTGGGCTAAGGTTCTTAGGCTGTTCTCAACCTTTTTCTCTGTGCTGCACAGATGGGGTGGCTAGTCTGCCCATCCATTGACCAACTAGGTCACCATGTTCCTCATCATTCATTACCTCTCTTTTCACTTCCTCACTGTGTACATGCTGCACCTCAAGGCTCTTGTCTTTTCACTGATTAGAAAATCTGATGCTAATTTTGGTTTTCTTGTCATGATCAATGACTACCCTCTGCCTGAGACCTCCTTTCCAAATGACCAAAGCACATACATTGTAGACCTCCTGTTTGGGGTTTCAGTTGCATTCCACCCAGGTCCCTCACTTTCTGGTGATTCTACCAAGCTCTACCAGTTTATGAGAGAAAGAGATGAAAAATAAAGAGGAAAAAAAGAACTAAAATCTTTGTCCAATACTTTTGGATTGAAGAGTTTATACTGCTTCTTTGGTTAAAAAACAAAGATTCTGTCTTCTTAAACCATCTCATTAATTATGTAAGATCTTCTCGAAGTTTGTAGAACCATTGTCTAAGAGTACTCTCCTGGGAGCCTAGATCAACTTCAGTTACACTGCCTCAAACCCTTGTCACTTGCCTCTCTGAGGGAGAAGGAATCTGTTTTTACATCTTTTTGGACTTTGATGAGCTCTCCAGAAGTTTGTTTTAAAATACATGTAGTTCTTCTTCCTTCTTTACTTTCCTCCTTTCTCCACCTCATCACTGTTTTAATGTTGGGTCACAGAGAGTTCTTTTTAAAAATACACACACACACACACACACATGCATCTTCAAGCATCTTCTAAGAGCATTTTTGAAATCAAGTCAAGATTTGTTGTCATATAGAATACTGAAGAGTTTTCACTGTGTCTATGATGTCATGAGCCTGGGCTTTTAAGAATTTATTTAAGAACCTGGAGATTTTTTCAATTTGCAAACCTGTCATACATGATAGGTTCTGTTGACATTCGGAGGCTGCCAATTTGCTTTATCTTTGTCCTTTGGAAGATCAGGCTTCTGACTGAGGAGATGTTGTTTATTTGTGTGTTGCTATGCAGAAATATAAGGCATAACATCTGAAAACATAAGGTAAACTTATTAATACTTTACCACAGTACTAGTTACACTTTTCCTGTGTATTCCCCTTGGTGCTAGCACTTACTCTATTGTTCTGAGTCCTATTTTCAAATAAAATCCTGTAATTAGGGAGCAGCCAGAAAGCAGGAAGGGAGGGAAGGGAACAATATGCAATCATAGGATTTGGTGAAAAGAGCACTGGGACAGGGAGTTAGAGAATCAGTCACAAGTCCTCAGAGTTGGAAGGGACCTTTTCCCACATCCTTCTTTAGTTCAAAGTTCATCCAGTCCTACAGGACTCCCCTCTACAAAATCCCCGGTAAGTGGCACACTAGGCTCCATTCAAATATCTCCAGCAAGAGAAGTCAAAAGATCACAAATTCTGAGCTGTAAAAAACTATGTTGTTATTGTACAGTCATTTCAATCATGTCCTATTCTTTGTGACCCCGTTTGGGGCTTTCTTGCCAGAGATACTGAAGGGGTTGCCATTTCCTTCTCCAACTCATTTTACAGGTGAGGGAATTGAGGAACAGGGTTAAGGCCCAGATTTCACACAGGAAGTATCTGAGCCCAAATTTGAACTCCTGCCCAGCACTATTCACTATGCCATCTAGACTAACCCTTAAATTTTACAGGTGAGGAAACCAAGAGTCAGAGATTAAATAACTTGCCCAAAATAACCTAGTAAATGATAGAGATGAAATTTGAACACAGTTGGGTTTTTTTGCCCTGCAAACCTAGAGCTTTTCCTAGAGCATAATTCATTTTTCCTTATATTTAGCTTAAAACAGCTACTTTGCAATTTTCATAATTCTCCTTCCTGAGACCAAGCAAAACAAGTCTAATTTCCTTTCCATGTGGCCATCCTTTAAGTGCTTGCAGGTGGCTTTTGTGTTCTTCCTTGTGTGTGCTCTTCAGGCTAAGCATCCCTATTCAGCCCCTCCTTATATGTCATATATCCTAGTTCTCTCATCATTTTGGCCAGATTCTTCTTAATGAACTCCAGTTGTCAACTTCTTTCCTAAAGCATGGTGTCCCAGCTGCACTCCATGCTCCAGATGTGGTCTGACCAGGACAGATTACAGCAAGACCATGACTTCTTTAGTTCTCAAAACCATGCATCTCTTAATTCAACATGAGACCACACTAGTTTTTTTTTTTTAAATCACCGTATCAAAAGTATTGACTCATTTTGTACTTGCAGTTCACTAAAATTCCTTGGTCTTTTGGTCTTTTCTTAACATATTGTTATCTCATTGGAGAGAGAGAGAGAGAGAGAGAGAGAGAGAGAGAGAGAGAGAGAGAGAGAGAGAGAGAGAGAGAGAAGGGGGAGGAGGGAGGGAGGTGGTGCAGGGATAAAGATTGGAAAAGAAGGAAGGAGAGAAGAGAAAAGAGGCCAGAAGATAAGAAGAGTGTAGAAGATAGAAGAGAGGGAATGAGATAGAGAAGAGGGAGAGGGAGAGAAAGAAAGAGACAGAGAGAGACAGAGACAGAGGAAAGAAGAGGAGAAGAGAGAAGGGGAGGGAAGGAGAAGAGAGGGGAGAGAAGAGAGGGGAGAAGAGAAGAGGAGGGGAGGAAAGGATAGGAGGAGAAGGAAGGGAGAGAAGGTGAAAGAGGAGAGGGAGAGGGAGGAAAAGAGAGGAGTAAGGGAGAGAGGGAGGAGAAAGGGGCGGAGAGAGAGCGAGCACATACCTTACCCTGATTTATGATGTTGATTTAAAAAGAAATAAAAACAAATAGAAGAATCAGAATATCACCTAAATTCATGTTCTACTATCTGGTAAGTCACTTCACTTTCTAAGCTTCAGTTCCATCATCTGTAAAATGGACCAGAAGAGCATTGAAGTTCTTTTCAGCTGTGACATTCTTTCGTTTTATGAGTTTCACTAGGAATATAAGTTCCTTGAATGTAGGTGCATTTTCAGTTTAATATTTGCATCTCCAGCACCTAGGAGAATACCAAGTACACAGTAGGTGTCCAATAAAGGCTTATTAATTGAATAATTGAAGGAATGAGACAACTGAGAATAGACAAGTCCTAGTTCCACTTTATTCTATTCTCTTTTCTCTTCTCTTTTTCTTCCCTTTTAATTGACTTGTTAAATGGTAGAACTAGAAAGAACTGGGATGAGATAAATGAGAGGCATGCAATAGATAGAAAAGAGAAAGAAGGCCCAGGACAAAACTTTGGGAAACACTTATAGTTAGTGGGCACAACATTGATGGAGAATCGATAAATAAGCCTAAGAAGGGGCAATAAGATAGATATGAGAGAACTATGTATGCTGATAATATTTAAGAACTGATTCATTTTAAATTTAATTTGCATTATTAACATTTTTCTATTACTTAAAACTTTTAAAAATTTATTTCACTTTTAATTTATGAAATAAAACAAACATTTTCATAGCATAGTATAATAAAAAAGATAATTGTGCTTGAAACTACATATATATGTACAGGTTTTTATTTCTTTTAAATATGTAATGAATGGGGCAGCTAGGTGGCGCAGTGGATAGAGCACCAGCCCTGAAGTCAGGAGGACCTGAGTTCAAATGTGGTCTCAGACAATTAACATTCCCTAGCTGTGTGACCCTGGGCAAGTCATTTAACCCCAATTGCCTCAGCAAAAAGCAATAAATAAATAAATATGTAAAGAAGTTATGATGTAAATTTCTCTTTTTTCCTTTCCCCCCCTCTCAAAACAAACAGAATCAAGAAAATATTGCATACAGTAACAGCAATATTTTTTAAGAACAACTTTGAGCAAATAAATAATTTTGATTATTATAAAACTCCACTTTCTTAAATCTAGACAATCAACAAAACAATATATCAATCTTTCATGTGTAGGATTTGATTATAGGATTTTTGAAGTATAAATGACCACATCAAAGAGCAGAACCAAAAAAGAACAATGTCACAAAAACTTAGGGAAGAGAGAATATCAGGGAAAAAAAAGGTGATTCACAGTATCAAAGAAGGATGAGGATGAAGGACACTGAGAACAGAATAGTAACAGGATTTGGCAGCTGATTAGATATAGTAGGTGAGGGGGAGGGAGAAAGGAATCAATGATAACTGTAAAGGTTTCAGCTTAAATACTGGAATATGATGGTACTATTCATGGAAATAGGGAAGTCAAGAAAAAGCAGTTTTGGGAGATTTTTACTTATTCTCTGTTCCTTTGATAGACAGGTAAGTTTTAAAGTAGATAGAGCACTAGTCTAGAATGAGGAAGACCTATATTTAAATCTAGTTTCAGAAACTTACTGTGTGATCCTGGTTAAGACACTTGACTTCTTTCTGTCTCAGATTCTTTATCTGTAAAATGTGGTCTGACCAGGATAAATTATAGCAAGACCATCACTTCTTTAGTTCTCCAAAGCATGCATCTCTTAATACAACATGAGACCACACTAGCTTTTGTTTTTAAATCATTGTATCAAAAGATTTGACTCATTTTGTACTTGCAGTTCACTAAAAGTCCTTGGTCTTTTCTCAACATATTGTTGTCTCATTGGAGGGGGGGGCAG
>JAJPUD010004487.1:55475-114972 GCA_023553655.1 Myrmecobius fasciatus
CTGTGAACGGATCCAACCATTCTGGAGAGCAATTTGGAGCTATGCTCAAAAAGTTGTCAAACTGTGCATACCCTTTGACCCAGCAGTGTTTCTACTGGGCCTATATCCCAAAGAGATTTTAAAGGAGGGAAAGGGACCCACATGTGCAAAAATGTTTGTGGCAGCCCTTTTTGTGGTGGCAAGAAACTGGAAATTGAAAGGATACCCATCAATTGGAGAATGGCTGAATAAATTATGGTATATGAATGTTATGGAATATTATTGCTCTGTAAGAAACGACCAGCAGGACAATTTCAGAGAGGCCTGGAGAGACTTGCATGAACTGATGCTGAGTGAAACGAGCAAAACCAGGAGATCATCATGCACAGCAACAACAGTATTACATGATGATCAACTCTGATGGACATGGCTCTCTGCAACAAAGAATTGTCTCAAACCAGTTCCAATTGTTCACTGAAGAAAACCATATGCACCCAGAGAGAGGGAAATGAAATATGGACCACAACGTAACATTTTCATGATCTGTATTGACATTTGCTTGCATTGTGTTGCCTTTCTCTGATTCTTTTTTTTTTCTTGTAGATAGGATGTTTTTTACATAACTTCTCAAGCATTTCAACATTATTAACATGTAGTGGACTTCCTGCCATCTAGGGGAGGGGAGGGGACTGGGGGTAAAATTTGTAATGGAAAGCTTTGTAAAGATCATTGTTGGGGAACTACCCATACATATGTTATACAAATAAAAAGCTTTAATAAAAAAAAAGAAAAAAAATGTAAAGATGATTTCCCAATTTGATGCTTCCCTCCTAATCTTGTCTGCATTAGTTTTGTTTGTACAGAAACTTTTTAACTTAATATAATCAAAATTATCTATCTGGTGTTCAATTAAGAGTTCCAGATCTTCTTTGGACATAAATTTATTCCATCCTGGATCGCTTTTCCACATCAGTTGTTTTTCCAATAAGATATTTCAATTTTTCCTCTTTAAAAATTATTTTAACTTTGTTTTATTGTTTCTTGATGTTTCATGGAGTCATTAGTTTCCAATTGTTCAATTCTAATTTTTGAGAAATTATTTTCTTCAGCAAATTTTGTAGCTCTTTTTCCATTGGCTAATTATGCTTTTTAAAGCATTCTCTTCAGTGAATTTTTATGTCTCTTTTACTATTTTACCAGGTGCCATGGTTTTCCCTGAAGTTTTCTTAAGCTAGAAAAATGTTTTACTCTGATCTTTTCTTGTTTCTGCCACTCCCAAACTTGATTTGAGACATTATTTTATAGTTGTTTGGAGGGGAATGTTGGGAGAGTTCAGCTAGATGGCTTCCCTACTCTGCCATTTTGACTCTGTCCTCAAAAGTGCTAAGTAAAGAAGCAAACAAAGGAATTGAAGGAGCTGGTTTCATGCTCTCAAATGCAACAAGAAATAAATTTTTAAAGGGTTGCTTTACATTGTTCATGATAAATATAAACAGACCACCATGAAGATAATAATGATAGCCAGTATTACAAAGTGTTTTATATATGTTAATTCATTTGATATATATATATGTATAAATTAAGATAGTTAATAAGAAAGATATATATCTATATATGTAGATTGATATAGATATATATCTATCTTATTAATTATTATTAATTATTATTTCAGAAGATGAGCAGGCAAAAAAATTTTACAAAGGACTTAACAAAATCTTTCAAGTTAAGTCAACCAATACACTAGTACTAAGTGATACCAATGCAAAGGTTGTTGTGTAGAAAAATAATGAAAATAGGTTGTAAATAATGGTTTTGGATCAAGAAAATTTTTTAACAAGAGTAGTCAAATGAATGTTGGAGGGGAGTGTAGGAAAACTGGAACACTAATACATTGTTGGTAGAACTCTGAACAGATCCAACCATTCTGGAAAGTAATTTGGAACCATGCTCAAAAAGTTATCAAACTGTGCATACCCTTTGACCCAGCAGTGTTTTTATTGGGCTTATATCCCAAAGAGATCTTAAAGGAAGGAAAGGGCCCCACATGTGCAAGAATGTTTGTGGCAGCCCTTTTTGTAGTGGCTAGAAACTGGAAACTGAATGATGGATGCCCATCAATTGGAGAATGGCTGAATAAATTATGGTATATGAATGTTGTGGAATATTATTGTTCTATAAGAAACAATCAGCAGGATGATTTTAGAGAGGTCTGGAGAGACTTACATGAACTGATGCTGAGTGAAATGGGCAGAACCAGGAGATCATTGTGCATGGCAACATCAATATTATAAGATGATCAATTCTGATAAATGTGACTCTTTTCAATAATGAGATGATTGATCCCAGTTTCAATGATCTTGTGATGAAGAGAGCCATCTACACTGAGAGAGAGGACTGTGGGAACTGAGTGTAAATCACAACATAGTACTGTGAGCTATGCTCAAAAAGTTATCAAAGTGTGCATACCCTTTGACCCAGCAGTGTTTCTATTGGGCTTATATCCCAAAGAAATCATAAAAGAAGGAAAGGGCCCCACATGTGCAAGAATGTTTGTGGCAGCCCTTTTTGTGGTGGCTAGAAATTGGAAACTGAGTACATGCTCATCAATTGGAGAGTGGCTGAATAAATTATGGTATATGAATGTTATGGAACATTATTGCTCTGTAAGAAACGACCAGCAGGACGATTTCAGAGAAGCCTGGAGAGACTTGCATGAACTGATGCTGAGTGAGATGAGCAGAACCAGGAGATCGTTGTACACGGCAGCAACAGTACTATATGAGGATCAGTTCTAATGGACATGACTCTCTTCAACAATGAAATGCTTCAAACCAATTACAATTGTTCAGTGAAGAAGGCCATATACACCCAGAGAGAGGGATGTGAAATGTGGACCACAACATAACATTTTCATGTTCTCTATTGATGTTTGCTTGCATTGTATTTCCTTTATCGGGTTATTCTCTCTTATAGATATGATTTCTCCTGAACAAAAAAATGATGTGTGGCAATAACTATACATATATTCGATTTAAGTATTCTAACATAATTAGCATGTAGTGGATATCCTGCCATCTAGGGGAGGGGTGGGGAGTAGGGGGGAAAAATTTGTAACAGAAAGCTTTGTAAGGGTTAATGTTTAGGAATTACCCATACATATGTTTTGCAAATAAAAAGTATTAATAAAAAAACAACAACATATACTGTCACTCTTTTTGCTGTTGTTCACTTGTATTTTATTTTCTTACTCATTTTCTTTCTTCTTGATCTGATTTTTCTTGTGCAGCAAGAGAATTGTATAAATATGTTTACACATATTGGATTTAACATATATTTTAACATATATAACATATATTGGATTGCTTGCCATCTGGGGAGGAGGCAGGGGGAAGGAGGAGAAAATCTGAAACACAAAGCTATGCAGGGGTCAATGTTTTTTTTTTTTTAATTTTTATTAAAACTTTTTATTTGCAAAACATATGTATGGGTAGTTCTTCAACACTGACCCTTATAAAGCTTTCTGTTACAAGTTTTCCCCCCCTAGTCCTGTATCCCTCCCCTAGATGGTGGGAAATCCACTACATGTTAATTACGTTAAAATACTTGACAAATCGAATATATGTATACATATTTCCACACTTATTGTTGTGCAAGAAAAATCGTATTTACAAGAAAAAAAAATCAGAGAAAGGAAATACAATGCAAGCAAACATCAATAGAGAACATGAAAATGTTATGTTGTGGTCCACATTTCAAATCTCTCTGGGTGTATATGGCTTTCTTCACTGAACAATTGGAACTGGTTTGAAACATTTCATTGTTGAAGAGAGCCATGTCTTGAAGAGAACCATGTCGCAAGGGTCAATGTTAAAAAATTATCCATGCATGTGTTTCAAAAATAAAAATCTTTAAAAATAAAAAAGAGCAATCAAAGACCTCAATTTTTTCAGCTGTAAAATGGGATAATAATAGCATCTACTTTCCATGGTTTATGTTATAATAAGAGATATTTGTGAAGCATTTTGCATGTTTTAAAACCCTAATTAGATAGGAGCTATTATTATTATCCTTTTCTTATATTTTATATTTGTTACAGTTAACAAATTCATTCCATTTAAAATGAATATGATTTTTTTAGTCACTGATTCTAGCTCTAATGAATCATTTTAGAAGTTGCTATGTTCTAGAAATGAAAGTACTTCTCCAACACTTCTACTTCAAAATATTCATTTCATCTATGCATACTTTCTCTACTGACAGAAATCACACTAAACTTGGTCTTTGAGAGTTGTTATGGTAAAAATAAAAAATTAATTATCACATGCACCCAACTTGGAAATGACTTCTCTAAGCCAGTCTTTGGACAAAAGACTCTATATTTTTCACTTTGATAAAACTGCTAGCATTTGTGCTCTATCCATTAACCTTTGAAAAACAGCAGCAGCAACAACAATACTAATTACAATAGCATTTATATAGTGCTGTAAGGGCTAAAAGGTCCTTTATAGACATCTTATTTAACAGCTAATAATGTTAACATTTATATAGCACTTACTATATACCAGGCACTACTAAGAACTTTACAATTAACATTACATTTGATTTTCACAACAAGGTTAGGAGATAAGGGGTTATTACTATTTTACAGTAGAGGAAACTGAGGCAAACACAAGTTAAGTGATTTGCCCATGGTAAAGCAATTAGTAAATGTCTGAACTTAAGTCTTCTTGAGTCCTTGCCCAGAGCTCTATTCTATGTACTACCCAACAGCAACAAAACTTTAGTTTTGATCCTTACACAGCAGCTTGTAAGGTAAACGCTGTTATCATCACTATTCTATGGATAGAGAAATTGAGGCTGAGATGTTAAGTGACCTTGTCCAGTCTCTTACCATTACTCATTCAAGATCTGAACTCAGGTCTTTTTGACTCCAGGTCCAGTACTCTGTATATTATGTCATTCAATAATATAGTATGTACCATGGACTTCCATTTCATGATGAGACAGAGCAGAACTTAGAGTGGAGAATTAGAGAATGAAGAGGTATCAGGTTGCTCTTAAATGTCTATCATAAAGCATATATTAATTTTTTTAGAAAACCTTACAAATAAGATAATAATAAAATAAGATAATTTTCCATTAAAAAGATGTAATAGTCATATCATTTTAATGGCATAAAGGAGTACAGAAATTATTCTCTTGGGGGAAAGAAGTGCTGGGGTGCTGCACATTAAAGGCTTTTGGGTCTTGTTCCCAAAGTGATTGTCTTAGATTGAGGCTAAACTAAGGGTCAGTGAGAGGGCTGAAAAGACTCTCCTTATTAAATTTCTACTGACTCTGGCCATTAGAACTCTTAAAGTTGTGAGTATCCAAAATGGTGATCAGAGGTACAATAGAACTTAGTTTTGCTTTGCTTTGTTTTGTTTTGTTTATTTATTTTTTTGGTAAGGCAATTAAGGGTTAAGTGACTTGCCCAGGGTCACACAGCTAGTAAGTATTAAGTGTCTGAGGTCTGATTTGAACTCAGGTCCTCCTGGCTTCAAAGTTGGTGATGATCTATTGACTGTGCCATCTGTCTTTCCCTGTGTGTTTTGTTTTGTTTTTGGAATGATAGAAGCTATACGGAATTTTTGACTTATAACTCAAATAAAAGTTCAGACTGAGGTAGTTTAAGACACAAGTTGAGAAGAACTTAGTTTATAAGACAGACAAAGGAATTCTCTGGCTGGCTAGATGACTGGGGACAGACAGTTGTCTATGGTTTTAAAAAACTAGGGATAGAAATGGCAGTGGGCTATGAACTGAAAGAATAGAGATCCTATTAACTATAGCAGCAATTCAAGGGAGTTTTCAATAGAAGGCAGCAGAAAACACCCCAGCAGAGATGCCTGTGGAAGCCAGCCCAGAGAGAGAAGAGCTAAAGGGTAACTTGGCCCATAGGATCAAAGATGTAGAGCTAGAAAGAATCTGAAAGACTACAAATAAGGAAATTGAAGCTAAAGGAAGGGAAGTCAAGAGACCTGAACTAAGATCTCTGTCTCCTGAGACCGGTTTTTTCCTTCTATGCCTCCATATTCTCTTTCTCTGGGATATATTCTAGGGACATAAGACATAGGCTACTTGGAAGCAAGGGGCAGAGTACTAGCCTTGCTCTGATTACTGTTATTCTACAAACATCTTTGTTTTCTATGTGTGTGTCCCTCCATTTGTGCTTCATATGTTCCCTGAAAATCCCCCCTTATTCTGGTGATGTGGTAATTTATAGAATACCATACCGATATGTTTCCTGCTTAAATAACTTTGGGTTCAAAATAATATGTTTTCTGTTTAGTAAAAGAAGCACTTTAATGGGGGCTTATGAGCAATGGTTTTGAGTGGATATTTGCCCAGCATATACCTCAAGCCCCAATAGAACATAATTTCATTGAGAGTTGGAATTCTCTTTTTGTATTTGCATTTTTAACACCTAATATGGTACCTGATGTCTAGTAAATTATAAGTGCTTATTGATTGATGGGTTGATAGAAGGGACTCTCATGTGAGAGAGTCTTGGGTGCTATAATATGTTACTATGCCTCAAAAAAAATGAACTTATCACAGACTGTGAGGAAAGAAAGGACCATAAAGTCTTAGTTTCTAAGGAACCTCAAAAGTTTTAATGTGCCAGTGAATATAGGCTGAATTATAGTAGTAGGCTTATTATAAGTACTCACCCACCTCCAGTTTCTTGCTCTTCAATCTGGAGGAATAAGCACATCTGTTTACTTTCTCTTTGCCCTTGACCTCTCATCCCTACATCTGCCTGGATCCCAGAAGCTTTGGGGTACAAATATCCAAAGCCTTTATCCCTCAAGCAAGGAGCCATAACCCACTCACCAGTTTTCTCTGCCAAGAATTATCTTTGGATTTGGAAGAATGGAACAAAAATGATTAATACGGCTTAAAACACAAGATGGAAGAGATAATATTGACAAGTTTGTCATCCTGAGAATATATTTAGAATTAGAAGTTACCTTAGATACATGCAATTGGAAAAATATTTTTTAAAAAGGAGAAAAAAAAGAAGTCACGTACAAACTCTGACAGCCAAAGACTTGCCTAAGATTACATAGCTAGTAAGTAATGGAACCTATATCTCCTAGATGCCAAATCAGGGCTCTTCCCATTGCACATATGGAATGCTTTAGGATGCAGTGGATTAAATCCCTGCTTCTGACATGTGGCCCTTAGAAAAAGCATTTAATGTCTTTGACCCTCAATTTCCTTATCTTTAAAATGGAAATAGTAACACCTGTAGAACATATCTTACTACATGGTTGTGAAGATTAAATGAGATAGTCAGAGAGACCCATGCTCTCATCAATTTGGTTATTCCCTTCCATGATGCAGATTCTAACTCACAACATCTGCTCACCCTGTGTGATTCTTGTCTTTCTCTTTCCTTAATTTCTCCACAGGAAATCCTTTTCATATGTTGGAAGTTTTCTTTTATTTTTTTATCATGATGATCTTTGCAGAGTATTTGGTCCTCTGTCCATCTATTATCTCTACTTTCAACACATGACTAGATATGATTGCAGCATATGATCACAGCAGTGATTTTTTGAAAAACCATAGCGAACTGAAGAAATGCTACAAGTGTGGATATGAGAAAAAATGTAATCCTGATTTTCAAAAAGAGAAATACAGTAAAATTTCCACACTATTAGCTAATGAGTTGTACTTTGATTCTTCAAAAAATTCCAAAAAATATTTTTGAATGTATGTTTTGTCAGTTTTTAGAAATGGATGAAGTCATTGACAAGAGCCAGCATGGATTCATCAGGAACAGGGTAGGTAAGACTAATATCATTTCCTTTTTTGATAGGATCAGTCTCATACCTGACTAGTAGATAAGGTATGGATATAAATATAATATAGGAATTTCTGCTAATCCCCTAGCAAAGTCTGTCATGCTGTCCTTAAGGACAAGAGAGAAAGATGTGTTTCAGATAGATGATGTAGGAACTGATTGAGTTACTAGAACCAAAGAGTAGCAATTAATAAATATGTTGTTAACTTGGAGGCAGTTCTCTAGTAAAATGTAAGAAGGTTCTGTCCTTGGTTCCATATCATTTAACATTTCTGTGATTTGGGAGAAAGTATAGACAGCATGCATGTGGAATTTATAAAGGACATGATGTCAAGAGAAAACTATCTTGTTGAATAAGAAGTCAATAAGAACGGTCAAAAGGATTATAAGAGTCTGGAACAATGGGTCAATCTAGTATGCATAAGTTAAACAAAACAAGTAAGATAATAGAGACAAAAGTAAAATCTTATGCTTCAGCTAGAGAAAGACCAACTATATAAGAATAGGAGAGGGAAAATATAACCCTAGACATAAACTAGGATGCTTAGTGGAGGGCAAATCAACAGTAAGTCTTGGAACTCAAAAACAAAAACAAAAAAGCAAACATGATCTTAACTTGAATTAAAGAGAAGAATATTGTTCATAACAAAGGAATAGATTGTCTCAGTGTTCTATGTCTTGGCAACAGTTAGTGTCACTTTTTATGAAATATATTGGCAAGCTGAAAGAAAAGAGTCCAGAGGAAGGCAACCAATTTGATGAAAGGACCAGGAATATCTGAAAGGACCCCAGGAATGGTTAACCTGAAAAAAAGAGTTAGTAGGTATATGACATAAGTATTGGAAAGATTGTTATGTAAACAAGGGATTATATATGCCATTTTTGGCTCCAGAGGGCAGAATTAAGAGTCACTGGCACAAGTTGCAGAGATGCAAATTTCAGCATAGTGTAAAGAAAAGCCCTCCTATTAGCTGTCCAAAAATGTAATGGGCTGCCTTAGGAAGGAATCAGTTCTGTTGCATCTGAGATCTTTATTTATTTATTCAATTTATTAAAGCTTTTTATTTGCAAAACATATGTATGGGTAAATTTTCAACACTGACCCTTGCAAAGCTTTCCGTTACAGATTTTCCTCCCCTAACTCCTACCCCTCCCCTAGACGGCAGAAAGTCTACTTCATGTTAATTATGTTAAAATACTTGACAAATCCAATATATGTATACATATTTCCACACTTATCATTGTTGTGCAAGAAAAATCGTATCTACAAGAAAAAAAATCAGAGAAAGGAAAAACAATGCAAGCAAACATCAATCGAGAGTATGAGAATGTTATGTTGTGGTCCACATTTCACATCCCTCTCCCTGGGTGTATATGGCTTTCTTCACTGAACAATTGGAACTGGTTTGAAACATTTCATTGTTGAAGAGAGCCATGTCCATCAGAATTGATCCTCATATAATATTGTTGTTACTGTGTATAATGATCTCCTGGTTCTGCTCATTTCACTCAGCATCAGTTCATGCAAGTCTCTCCAGACCTCTCTGAAATCATTCTGCTGATCATTTCTTTTTTTTTTCTTTTTTGCTGAGGCAATTGGGGTTAAGTGACTTGCCCAGGGTCACACAGCTAGGGAATGTTAAGTGTCTGAAATCAAATTTAAACTCAGGTCTTCCTGACTTCAAGGCTGGTGCTCTATCTACTGTGCTACCTAGCTGCCCCCTGCTGGTCGTTTCTTACAGAGCAATAATATTCCATAATATTCATATACTATAATTTATTCAGCCATTCTCCAATTGATGGGCATCCATTCAGTTTCCAGTTTCTAGCCACTACAAAAAGGGCTGCCACAAACATTCTTGCACATCTGGGGCCCTTTCCTTCCTTTAAGATCTCTTTGGGATATAGGCCCAATAGAAACGCTGCTGGGTCAAAGGGTATGCAAAGTTTGATCACTTTTTGAGCATAGTTCCAGATTGCTCTCCAGAATGGCTGGATCTGTTCACAGCTCCACCAACAATGCATCAGTGTTCCAGTTTTCCCACATCCCCTCCAACATTCATCATTATCTTTTCCTGTCATCTTAGCCAATCTGACAGGTGTGTAGTGGTATCTCAGAGTTATCTTAATTTGCATTTCTCTGATGGATAGTGATTTAGAGCACCTTTTCATATAACTAGAAATAGTTTTAATTTCATCATGTGAAAATTTTCTGTTCATATCCTTTGACCATTTATTGATTGGAGAATGGCTTGAATTCTTATAAATATGAGACAATTCTCTATATATTTTAGAAATGAGGCCTTTATCAGAACCCTTAAATGTAAAGATAATTTCCCAATTTATTGCTTCCCTCCTAATCTTGTCTGCATTAGTTTTATTTGTACAAAAACTTTTTAACTTAATGTAGTCAAAATTATCTATCTGGTGTTCAATTAAGAATTCCAGTTCTTCTTTGGACACAAATTCCTTCCTTCTCCACAGGTCTGAGAGGTAAACTATCCTATGTTCCTCTAATTTGCTCATAATATCACTCTTTATGTCTAAATCATGAACCCATTTAGATCTTATCTTGGTATGTGGTGTTAGGTGTGGGTCCAGCTTTAATTTCTTCCACACTAGTTTCCAATTTTCCCAGCAGTTTTTGTCTAATAGTGAGTACTTATCCCAAAAGCTGGGTCTTTGGGTTTATCAAACACTAGCATCTGAGATCTTTAAACAGAGATTATGATATTGTAGCAGAGATTCCTGTTGGCAGAATTTGCACTAGATTAGCCCCAAAGTTCCTTCCAGTTCTAAGAAGTTGTGTTTTAGGGGAAATTCTTCGTCTCCAATATCCAAAAATCCTCTGAAATTCTATCCCTTGATTGCAAATTCCTTCTTCCTTTCTCATTCATTCCAAATCTACTCTTTACCTTTATTCTGACCTATAACCCAATGAATCATCTCTTCTCTCATTCTGTAGTCTACCCTCAATTGATAGAATCTGAAACATTCTACTACAGACTTTCTTTTCTGACATTTTCCTACTTTTTGGATTAAAAAAAATTCCATTAGTTCCAGATCCATTGGATAATCCTTTCAACTAACCTGTATCTCCCCATATTCTTCACCAGGGTAGCACAAGAGACAGGGTAATATCCTTTGCTGGACTGAACAGAATAGAATATTACTATACCTTAAGAAAAGAGAAATCCAGAGAAATGAGAAAAAACATATGTAAACTGGCACAATATGAAGTGAGCAGAACCAGAAAATAATATGGACAATGACTACAGTAATTTAAATTAAAACTGAATATTGTGCAATTATAAGGACCAAATCATCCCAGAGAAGACATGAGATATATTACCCTTTTTTTACTGAAGAGGTTTAAAAGACTATAGATATGGAATGTTGCACACGTTGTTGATATGTTGGTTGATTTTGATGAACATCTTTTTAAAATGGGAGCAGAGTAGGAAGCAATATTTTTGAAATAAATGTGTTCTAAAATAAAAAAGACATCAATAAAAATAAATAAATAATGATCAGCTAAACGATAAGTATATTGTGTCTATCCCATTTCCCTGATCTATCAGTCTAGTTACACCGTTAAAATAAGCAAATGAGGTCAGTCTGTCATGGTTTGTTCTTGAAAAGGTGATGCTGATTTTTAGTGATCACTGCTTTTCTTTCTCAATTTTCAGAAAACATTCTTTCATTATCATCTTCAATAGTTCTGCCTTTTCTGGGACCTCATCCTGGAAATCTTCATCACTCTTTCCTGCAATTAAATTTTTTTCATTTCTATTATTTCCTTTAAATCTACAAATAGGAAATTAAAATAATTAATTTAATTAATTAAAGGAATTAATTAAAGAAAATAAGGAAAAAAAGAAACAAACCAATTCAAAATCTTCCTTTTATGAATAGTCTGAGTATCTAAGTGTCCTGTCTTTTTTGTCTTCCTCACTGCTAACTTTCTTGAGGAAAAAATACATCAGTTTTATAACCTCACTTCTTCATTATTTATTTACCCTTTCCTCATCCCATTGAATTGGCCTATCAGCCTTTACCTCTCATCCCATCTACTAATATAGTTATCACTTCCACATCTCAACTTTCCTCATTGTGGTTTTGATATATCATTGTTCAGCATAAGAAATTAAATGGGAATTTATTGGGAGTTTTGTGGAAACCATAGATGATATGAGAAGGGCAGCAGGTGACACAAAGAAAGTTTAGAAATTTAGAAATGCATAAAATTTGTGCATGGTATTATACAATATCAATCAAAATTTTAGAATAAGGTATTGCAAACACCCCATAAAAGAAAAAGAAAAAAATCAGACTTTGATTCTGGTTTGAAGGAAGAGCCAAAAAATTTTATCTAGATTTTCCAGATCATGGACACACCATGCTCCTAATCCCTGTGGTGTGGAAGGGATAACTATACTGCTCTTCTACTAAAGTCCATTAATGTTCTCCTAATCTCATGGTCTCAAGTTTATTAGACACTGATTTTGCCACTGTTTTCTCCCCATTCCTACTGGATGTTCTCTCATTCCTTTGCTTTAGAAACATAGCACATTCCTGGTTTTCTTCCTTCTTCATTCATCACCCTTTTTCTGTCTTTGTTACTGGCTCCTTAAACTCTTCCTAACCCTTTAGTGAGAGAAGGTTGTTCCCAGAGGTCTGTCTTTAGTCTTCTTCTCTCTCTACATTCTTTTCTGTGGTATTCTCATTGACCACCATGCCTTTAACTGCCAATTCTCTAAATAGATTTCCTATTTTTATAAATACTTTCTATACTGTACTTTGTACCTACAGTCCAAAACTAAGCTTTTCTTTTCCCCCAAAGTGCTCATTCTTCTGACTTCACTATTTCTGTGCATGGCACCCATGCTCTTCTATTTTTTATGTTGAAGTAAGCTTTGACTCTTTCTTCTTTCCTACCTCTCATATGCAGTTATCATTCCTATTTGATCCATCTGGACAGTAGTTTTTACATCCATCCTTTACTTTCTCTTCCCCTTTCCATTCATCTTTCACAATCCCTCACTACTACCTAATTAGGCTACATAATCTCCTGATAGGCCTCCATCTGTTCTCTCTATTTGTAAAGCATTCAACAAGGTACCTAGAACATAGTAGGTACTTAATAAATGCTTGTTTCCTTCCCTTTTCCCTCTTCAACCCATTGGTCACAGAGCTAATAGAATAATTGTTCTTATGGATAGATCAGATGATGTTACTCTTAGTCAGTAGTTCCCTTTTTCCTCTTAAGTAAAGTTTTGCTCTTCTATCTTGTTTTCAAGGACCCATCCCCAACATGGTACCATTTTTTTTGTTGAGGCAATTAGGGGTTAAGTGACTTGCCCAAGGTACCATAACTAGGAAGTATTAAATGCCTGAAGCCAAATTAGAACTCAGGTCCTCCTGATTTTAAGGCCAGCGCTCTATTCACTGTGCCATTAGCTAGCTGCCCTATGGTACCACTTTCCTTGGCATGGTATAAATGCTCAGTAAACTCTTTGGTATAGAATCTTTTTTTTCTTTTACTAAAGTGTCTTCCTCTGAAGATGAGCCCCGGTGTTCCCTATTTCCATAATATGTTTCAGTGGTGGGATTCTTTCTTCTTTGCTGTTTTTTTTTTTTTTGAGAGGTATTAGTGATAGTGCTTCAAGCTTCCCTTCAGCTCTCCACTCTGACCAGGAACTCCAAATCAAGAGCTCCACCCTCCTGCAAGTGCCCACAGCCAGCAGCATCCTTGATCCACTGCTTTTGCACTCACTGGGTGCCAGTTCCTTCTTGCCCAGGGCTTCGGGAGAGCTTGAAATTGAACAACCTCCTCTGTCATCTTTTCAGAATCCTCCTATTGTACAGTCTTAGATGAGATTACAAGAGCAGATACCCAGAAGTTATTCTTCTCTGTTTATTTTCCCTCCATGTCTCTATAGACAATGGTATTTGATCAGAATTGCTTCCTCCCCCCTTCTATAGTTCAGGCTTTAGCCACTCTCAGCAGATACTACCAATTGTTGCTCCCCATTCTAGGTCCACTTCATTGTCCCATTTCCTGTATCTTTCTTCTTGGAAAATGACAATTATTCCCAATTTTCCATCACAATCTCACCTTACCATATTGCTTTGAACTTTTCTACTTGTAGTTCTCAGCCACTATGAAAAGGTTAATTATTCCTTGGGGACCAGTTTTCCTCTGGGGTTACTTCCAGACTGCGTTAAAATTCAATCACTGCTCTTCTCCAAAGGTTTTTTCTTTTGGTTAAATTTTATTTTTGTTATTAGCATTTGCAGATCCTGACTACTGGACTCATATACATGCATCAGAAAAACTATCTTCCTTTGCACCTTCTGAATTCCATGTTGGCTCATTGGGATATATCATAGCTTCCATACACTTTGTATACTTTCCCATTGTATCAGCATTTCCTGTGGATATACAAGTTAAGTGGGAACACACCTTTGGCTCCCCATAGTTATTCTTGGTCCATCATAATCTTCTGTGGCATTTGGGTAGTTTTATTCAAATTCCAAACATCTAGGACAAGAAGGGAAGAGATTGTGTCCTCTCTCTGTGAAGTGGGCAGGGAAAGATTTATGGTCCCTTTTACACTTGAAACTCTTTGAGGGCAGAGACACAGGTCATTTACCTTTTTTGTATCTCCTTCAAAGATCTACATTACAGAAGTTACTTAATAAATGTTATTGTTTGAAAAGAACTTAGAGGTGTCTTGTAAATAGAAGAAAGGGAAATCTGAGTCAAGCTATATAAACGCAACAGTTAGTAATGATTAGAATTCTCACTTTGTACCTAGAAGTTGACTTGAAGCTTTTCTTTTAAACATGGTGTGATTACAATGAAATGGAAATAGAATATAAGATATATATATGTATAGCTTATACATAATATATATATACATACATATATATATATAAGAGAATATAAGGAGGACAGGCACTATTTCCTTTTTTGTCTTTGTGTCCTCAATTTCTTGCACAAAGTGATGAGTTTGGCGAATTATGAAAGAATTGCTAATAGTTTTATGTATCTCAATTTAAAAGCTTTAAAATTTTTTTTATCTTTTTCCTTTTTTTCTTATCCCTTCTTCCTCCACCCCAGTACCTTAGAGATGGTTACCAATCCTTTTTTTAGATACATATAGTGTCTTCCTTCATTTATCTTTTTTAGTCAATTTAGGTATTTTTAATAGTCAAAAATAACTTAGTCACTCAAAATTGTTCTTAAAACAATGTTTTTGTTACTATGTACAACATGCTTTGGTTCTATTCATTTCACTCTTTGTTATTTTGTGCAAGTCTATGTTTTTCTAAGATCATCAAGCTCATTATTTCTTATATAATAATTTTATTACATATTTAAAAGGAACAGCAAGTTGTTCATAATAGATTTGCAATTTCTTGTACAATCCTCTTCCTCTTCTATTGTATTATAGAAGTGCTTATTTTGTTTCTTACGTGCAGAATGAAATAAGTAAAAAAAAATTTTTAAATCTTATTAAAAGCATTGATGACTGGATAGTGTATTTATCTAGGCTATTTTCAGTTATCTATGCTTGATGTACACAGTACTATGCAAGAGTTGCTGGTTAAATTGTCAGTGGGAACATTTATGCCTCAGAAATCTACAAAATGCTATAAATCATGGCTTGATTTATTGTTATATTGATTTCTAGACTTAAGAAAACACTAGAGAAGATGCTAAGAATGGAGCTTAAAGTTTAAATTGTGCCCTCTGTCTGGAAAGCTAGTTGTTAAACATTTAATAGCAAGCCCAATGTATATGTCTAAGCATTAGAACTACATTTAATATTAAATAGATACCACCAACCTAATGACAGTTATTCTAAATACTTAAACAGAACTTCAGAGGAATTCATTCATTTCCATAAAATTAGTTTCATACTTCCACTTCTAATTCAGGGAAAACTATCATCCACCTTTTCCCTATTCATTTTTTGTACTTTCTCTTTTTTCTTCCTTTCCTCTTTCTTTGTCTCTTCTAATCTCAAATGCTTCTATAGATATTCATATAGAAAGTTTTTTTTGATGGAATCTTAGAAGTTTAGTAGGATCTTTGGGATCATGAGATCATGGTTTTATAGCTGGGACTTTAAATGCCAGGTAATCAAAACCCTTTATTAAAGATAATGATGATGATCAATATTTATATAATGCTTTAGGTTTGTAAGTCATTTTACAAATATATCATTTTTAAAAATTATCTTATTACCTTATTTCACTGTTCAGATAAGCAAACTGAGGCCTGTAGAAGTTGTCATTTGCTCAAAGTCACATAGCCGATCATGAATTCAAACTCAAGTCCTTTGATTCCAGATAGCCCCCATTTTCCAGTATACCTTGGCCATCTAATACCTATGGTTAATTAATATCATCGAGGTCACAGCTAATTTTCTTTCTATAAAAATAATTCCTTTTTATTACACATTTTCCAGATTATCAATATTGTAACTCTTTGCTTCCAAATTATCTCTTTCCTAATTTCAACTCTATCTTACCTCTATCTTATGGGAAGAAAGTTCATTTCATCTCATTTCTCTTTCAGATGTCTTCTTATATTCTTTTATTATTATTATTATATTCTTTTCAAAGGCACTTTTCCACAACTTATCTTTAATCTCTTTTCCCATTTTTTCACCACCTACACCCTCCAAACTGTATAATCTGGTTTTCATCTATATTTCTTCTTGGATACTGTTTTCACTAAGGTTAGCAGTCCCCTTCTGCTGGTCAAATCATCTGTCTCAACATTCCTGGTGTATTTTATAATGTTAACCATTCTAATCTTCTAGAAATGTCCTTCTCCCTTGGCTTTCATGGTACTATGCCTTCCTGACTCTCTTCAAATTCAACAGAGTGCTTAATATAGGAAACCATAGTTCTAGCCATTGAGCAAGAAACAATGATAAATAAGCTACAAGTCTTGCCATCTAAAAGATCATTATATAGCAGGAAAGGTAAAATATATAAACAAATAACTATAAGACAAATATAATTCATGGAAAATTCCAAGTCCTCAAGATAGGTATAAAAAAGTTCTATAAGAATTCCAAGGATGGAAAGATACTTTTTTTTAAACTCAGAGGTTGAATTATTCCTACCTTTATAACAGACCTTCTGTTTGCTTTGCTTATTCCTCATTCCACTTCCCTCAAGTGTGGATATATGTCAAGACTCACCTGTTGGCCCTCTTTTCTCTTTATATTAATTCTTTTGAAGAGTTCACCCAGCTTTTGATACTTCAATTATCACTTCTATTCTAATCAATAAGCAAATATTTGACTCCCTGTAATGTGTAAAGCACATGAAGTATGAACTGAATTATAAGGCATGATTTTTTCCTGTAAAGAGCTCTATGATTTTCTCTCCTAAAGAAGATACCCAATTTCATCCACTACTACTGGTAATATCCCAAGTAAGTCACAGCACACAGGAATAAAAAGACATCACACAACTTCGTGGATCACTTTCCTGTAAAGAAGACACACAGAAAAATATAAGTATCAAGGAAGTTTCCTACAGATATACAACAATGTAGGTATATTCTTCCTGAAACTTAGAGGCTCACTTATATATGAATCTCTCTTTGCAAACAAATCCACACAAAAGCTCTAGAGTAGCTTTCAGTCTTATAACTATCAGCAGTGAGCACTATTTTGCTTCCTCTTTAAAGCTCCTTGCTGCATTTATGATCACATTGCTCTCCCCACCTCCTATC
Source organism: Myrmecobius fasciatus (assembly GCA_023553655.1). Lineage (NCBI taxonomy): Eukaryota > Metazoa > Chordata > Mammalia > Dasyuromorphia > Myrmecobiidae > Myrmecobius > Myrmecobius fasciatus. The sequence goes on from JAJPUD010004487.1 coordinate 73,070, forward strand.
TTTCACCTACCAATACACATTCAACCATAATGACTTCACATTACAACCCTGTTGTGGCCAGCTCCTCATTTTTTTTTCCTAGTGATGATGTTGATCAAGCTAGCTGCTGCTTGCTCTATTATTGCCTCTGGCCATGGTGCTGACAATGGGTAGAAACTCAATAGGTTAAACAAACAGGAAGAGGTCATTCCAAGTACTGGACACAACAAGAGCCAAAACAAAGAAGCAGGATCATGCTGGGAATGTATAGAGAATGGCAAGTAGTCAAAATAAGTCCATCAAGCAAGAAGAAAGGGGTATAAGAAAAAGTTAGAAAAGTAAGATGCCATTATATTGTAGAGGGCAGTGCATTATAGGCTATGGAGTATGAACTTTACTCAATGAGCAAGAGGGAGCTATTTAAGATTTTAGATTTATTTAAGATTTAAAAGTCATAAACTAGATCAAGTATAAAGATTACTCTCATAGAAGTATGAAACCTTGGAAGGAGGAGAATAAAGGGACAAAGAAGGTCATTTTAATAGTTTAAGCAAGTGGTAATGAAAATCTAGAGCAATAAGGGAATAGCTAAACAAGTTGTGGTACATGAATAAAATTGAATATTGTTGTGCTGTAAGAAATCTGTGAGATGAATATAGAGAAGCATTAAAAGAATTATAAGAACTGATATAGGGCATAATAAACAGGGACAATTAAATACTATATCCAATGATTACAATAATGTAAATGGAAAGAAAAGCTATACACCAAAAAGAAAAAAAAAAGCAGAAGTAAATGTAACAAATTTGTAAAAATCAAGCAGGACTCAAATGAAGATAAATGAGAAGATACTTCTACTCCACCCCTTCATGGAAATTGGAGATCCACAGGTGTTATACATTGCACATATTTTTAGATTTGTTCAATGTTTCAACCAGTTGTGCTGACCTTTCTTCCTTTCTAAAAATACTACCTGTCATATGGGATAGCTCTCTGGGAGGGAGAGAAGGGGGAGTACTTGGAGTAACTATGGTGATGATAAAAAGCAAATACAAATTAGAAAATTTTTAAATGAAAGACTACAGTAATGACAGTGAAAATAAGGAGGAGGGGATTGATGCAAAAGGCAATGTAAAGAAAATCAATAGGATTAGGTATGGTTCACTATTAGAAAATCAGAGAAAATTATATTCAGAAAAGTTATGTAGAAAATATATCCATAAAATTCTTAGAGAAAAACAGCTTAATGATCAATTAGAAATTGGAGAAAGAAAAAAGAGAAAGATAACTCAAAATTTTTTAATATGGGTGATTGGATGCCAGTGACCAAAATATTGAAGAAATACCAAAATTAGAAAGAGGAATAAATGTAGTTTGGGGTTGAGAAGATTCAGGGTTGTTTGTAAAGCCAAAGGGAAGAAGCTAGTGAAAGAGAATAAATTGGAGCTATTGGAGAGAGGGATTGAATGCTAGACCAAAGTCCTAGAAGAGTGTGCATGTGTGTTGGGGTGGGTAATTCAAGGACATAGTTAAAGGAATAATCAAATATATTCCTCTGATCCTGCAGAGAAGGCAATGACACTGAAATTTTAAAGAGTGAAAGAGAAGAGTCAAGGATGCTCCTGTCAGATGACCTCAGTTATCTTAATGAAGACAGAGGCTAAGTTATCTGCCTGTTGTATGAGGCTATGAAGAAGCATTTGGGGCCGTGAGGAGAGAGGAAAAGATTTGGAACAATTTCTGTGGGGAATGAGATGGGGAATCAATAAAAGCAGATAGAAGGATTTCCTAGCAGCAGTTATGACCCAGCTAAGGTTATGCACTATAAATTTATAGTGGGTGAAATCAGTTAGATTTTGTGACTTTTCTCCAGGAATATTGAAGACATCTTTACTCTGACTAACTACCTAGCCCATGCTAAATGCCAAATGAGTATGCAGACACTATACATTACAAAATAAATAGATGAGGGAGTGGTCAGTAAAGGCTGAGATAGAGAAGGAGAGTGAGGTGAAGCTGAGCCCTGGAACATGAGGAGGATTCAAATAGGTGGAGAAGATCAGATAAGGAATTCCAGGCAGCCAGAAGATGTAAGCAAAGGCATGAATGCTTTTTTTTAATATTCAGGGCGACCAGGCTTAGATTTCATTTAGGGTTTAGGGTCTGTGGAAGTAAATAGTGGGGAAATAGGCTTTTTGGAAATAACCTATACAGAAGACAAAGCAATGAGCAGATCTACATTCTGAGGTACAGAGAGGAGAAATCTTTCCTACCTGTGATAATGGATAATAACTACCTAGGAGTTGGGAGCACATGATGATTTACACAGGGGCACTGTGAGGCCCAAGTGAGATAATTCTTGTTAAGTACTTTACAATCCTTGAAGCACTATATAAATGCCTATTACTGTTATTGTCATTGTTATTATTAGTCTATTAGCCATGTCTCAGATCTGGTGATGACTTCATGCCCTGAGCTTTTACTGGACTCCTGCTGAGCTCAAGCAATGTTTATAAAACAATAGGGGTGTGCTGGTAAATATTTAATAACTAGGCTTTCTGGGTAAAATATGTGTGCATACATACTTTAAATTTAATCTACATTATTAATAGTTTCTTAGGTCTAGACAATCAACAAAACAATAAATCAAGCCCTGATTTGTAGTAATTGCTGATTTCTGAGGTTTAAATGCTCATATTTAAAATTTAACAATCAAATCAGTTAGATATTGCTTCACCATACCCTGGAGTTACATGAGCTCATCCATAGTTTTCTGAATACTGGTCAAGTACTAGAGCTCCTGAGGGGAGACATTTTCAGGTCAAAAGGTGGAGCATTGATGAAAATATTACAGAAGCATATGCCAGAAGAAGATAATATACTTACCCAAATGACCATAGAGGATAGTAAATGGTGAAAGTTTATATATCTTAGTCTTATGGATAGAAAGGGGAAGACTTTCACTTTCTAATCTCTGTAACACTGGAATATAGCTTTCTATCCAAAGAAGGGAGATTTCGTAAGCATTACTAAGTTTGGGATGGAGGTAAAGAGATAAAAATTACCTTATAGGCAACTCCAAGTTCAAGGGACATTGAACCTTCTAGAAAAAATAATAGTATCACAATACAGTCCTGAATAGCATCTTTGTTTTTGGGGAAAGAGGAGCACCCATAATCTTCCTGAACAGTATTTTCTTGGATAAAGATGAGGCTATGTAATCCTTATAGACATAGTATTAAAGCTATTTCATGGCTAGAGGAAGAAAGAAATATCTAGAGATCTAGATCTTCCAACCCCACCTCCAATAATATAATTTTTCAAGAAAATCTAGGTCCAATGGGAAAGGGCATTGTTTTTAAGCAGCTTCAAAAAGTGTATTTCCTTCCAGGGGAGTCCAAAAATTCAGAGGATTTGTCAGATTAAAAGAGAATGCATTAGACTGTTAGAACTACTTTTCATGCTTTCTATGTTTCTATATTTGTTTTATGGGGTTTTGTGAGTCTTTTTATCTCCTGCTTTTTTCTTTGGAGCGAAATAAAAACTATCATACCTGATGTGCATTTATTATATTGAATGTTTGTAAGAGAACATAGAATCCCTTTTACTCATCTGCATGGAAACTTAGAAATGAGCCATGCCTAAGATAAATTTGGAGATTTTCTGATAGTAGCTGCAGTTAGGGGCAATAAGATGAAGAAAAATTATTCCTTTATGAGTCAGGCCCCAAATCACACTCGATCCTTATGTGTCTAAAGTCTCTATGGATCCTGGGACATGTGGAAAGTATTCCTTTGAATTTTTGCTTTGTTCCCTTTCTAGTGACTTTAGATGTAAGGTTAGTTCTTTTACTTTCTCCTTTTCTTATTCTTACTGTAACCACTCAGCACTGATAAATTTGCTTTTAGGAATGGCTTTATCAACATCCCATATATTTTGAAATGTGATATCACATTACCCATATGATCTTTTTCTTATTTCTTCTTTAACATAACCCTCTTCAACAGATTTTTTTAGTGTATATATATATTATATATATATATATGTATATATATATATATAAGCTGAAGCAATTGGGGTTAAGTGACTTGCCCAAGATCACACAGCTAGGAAGTGTTAAGTGTCTGAGTTCAGATTTGAACTCAGGTCCTCCTGACTTCAGAGCTGGTATTCTATCCACTATGCCACCTAGCTGCCCCTCCCATATTATTTTTATGACTTTTCTTCAAATTATTATTATTTAAATCTAAATTTATTGCATTATGGTCCAAAATACAATACAAATAATTTCTGCCTTTGAGATTTACATAGAGCTTCTCTATGAACTAGTATGTGAAAATTTTATAAGCATTCCATGTAAATATCAAAAGAATATGTGTTCTCTCCATAAATTAATTGTAAGTTAATTGAGTAATTCATATCTATGATTTCTTTATTTTTTATCTTATTTGATTTGTCATATTTTGAAAACAGAGTGCTGAGGTTCTTTAATGATAATAGTTTATTTATTCTTATAATAAATCTTTCTTTTATCAACCAATAACACATACTTCTTAATTTGTAAAATTGATTCACATAAATCAATAATTATCATAGTTGTTATTTATTTTTATTTCACCATTGTTTGTCTTGTGTCCTTCAGTATTTTTTCTCATTTGAATTCAACATTAGTACATGGCATTACTTCTACTCCTGCTTCTTTTCAATTAAAAGTTTCATCATATATGTTAGAATAGTTTTTTAATTTTAACCTCACTGTATCTTTTTGCATTCAATATGTTTCTTATAAACAACATACTGATGAGTTTTGTTTTATCTACTTTGTAACTCTTTTTCTTTTAACAGGATAATTCAAACAATTTACATTTATTATTGGCAATAATATAATTTATGTTTCTGTTGAAAAAGGAAATAATGGGAGATTATATTGGGAAAGTAGAGGAACTCCAGAACAAATCAGAATTTTCTTTTAGGATACAATATTATTCTTATTTTAGAGAAAAGGAAAATGAAGTCTGGCAGTTTATAGAGTTATATAACTATTAAGTAACCCCAAAATAATTGAAATACTAGTGTCTTGCTATATAAATGTTTCACTCTTTTCCTATACTATAAGGTCTTGAATTTCAAGTTAAGAATTTTGGAGTTGTCCTAAGGGTGATGGGGAGGCATTGAAGTTTTGTTTTTGTTTTGTTTTCTGAGGAGGGATGTGACATGGTTAGAGCTGTGCATCAGCAAAATTAGTTGAGTAGCAGTAAATCAAAATAGGAAGGATTAGAAAAGAGAGAGATAATAGACAGGTAGATCTGTAAGACTATTGCAATAGTCTAAGGCATGCAAAGATAAGGCCTTGAATCAGGATGTCCTGCTGAGCTTGTAGAGAAGAGGACATATGAGAAAAGAATTGATAGGTCCCATTCAGGCTTAAAATATTTGGCCTGTTCATTACTTCCCTACTGCTACAAAGTCACATCTATGTGTACACATTTCTTTTGTGTAAATTTGCAATGAAACTGTAGCAGTGTGTCAATATTTGTAATTTTCAAAATGTTTTCTTTTGTTGTTTGTTGAGTAGCATATGAATTTTCTCTTTATTTGCTCTTCTGTGCCTCTGATAGTGTCATCGTTTTTCCCCCTACTCCATGAATAATAATATTCTGGGATGAGGAGTGTACTATTCTGTTATTTATAATGCATTCATTAATTCCATTTAATCTGGTAACTTTCAAATATTTTGCTAAACTGCTGAATGTGATGGCTTCAATGTGCATATTTTTTTCTTTTTGTAATATATGTGTGTATGTATAAACTTAAAAATAAAAAAGGAACATACTTATTGATTAATGAGTGAGATGCAGGGGAAAGAGTCAAGGATGACTCTGAGGTTGTATTGATAGAAACAGAAATAAGCAAGGATATAGAGATTTTATGAGGCAACATGCTACAATAAAAAGAGCATTGACTTTTCCCAATACTCTTTCTGTCATAGAATCTGTAAAGGATCCTCACTCTACCATTTACTGTGTGATTTTGGTCAAGTCACAACCTCTATTGGTCTTAGTTTTTTCATCTGTAAAATGAGAGTAATGAAATAAATGATTACTGAGTTCCTTCCAGCTCTTGCTTCTGCCTCTTTGATTAGAAGGCTGAATGGGGAAGTATAAAAAAAAATCTCCTTTTTTTAGAGTTCTCAAAACCCAAGCCATCTCTTCAGCCATCCCCAGTTGCTCTGCCTGTTTTCAACTTCATCATCATCTTTATCAGTGCTACATACCTTTTAGCTCTATCTCACCACCACTCTCACTTCTTTTCCCACTTCCTTTTGTGTATTGGCTTCCCCTGTTAGACTGGGAACTCCTTGAGGGGAAGAACTGTATTGATTTTTCTTATTTGTAACTCTAGCATTTAATACAGTGTCTGGTGCATAGCAGATGTTAAATAAGAGCTTAATATATCATATCTTCCCATGTTCAAGTTCCTTACGATATTTCCTCCAGCTCCTAATCACTTAACATAGTGACTTGCATATAGTTCTGATTGGAATTATAATTATTTATTATAATTATGTGATTTTTTTACATGATTAAAATATTTATAACCTTTGATCCAGAGATTTCATTACTAGATTTAGGTCATTGATAAAAAGAAAATCCTTGTAATACTCCAAAATATTTATAGTAGCACTTTTTGTGATAGGAAAGATTTGAAAACAAAGTAGATGCTTAATGATTGAATATGGACTATTACTGTGCTGTAAGAAAAATATTTGGTGAATTGAAAGATTTACATAAACTGGAGCTCCCTTTATGTATTCTTCACTATCATATTTTAAGTTTGTATCCTCTCTTTTGACCATAGACGTGTATATTTGTGAGACAGTATGTCCCAGATTTGGGAAGAAAAAATTTGCAACCACTATTCTTGTTATGCAATTTGAGGAAATAGCCTGCTGCAATAGCCTGTTGGTTGGTGTCTCTGCCATAAGTCTCTGCTTCCTCCATACAACTGCCAAAATAATCTTACTAAAATAAACCTGGCCACATGATCCCCCCGTTCAATGAATACCAATGACTTCCAATCATCATTTGGATCAAATATAACATGCAAAGCCCTTCCTAACCTGCCTCCCCCCAATCTTTGATGTCTTCTTTTTATTTTTTTTTGAAAATTTTATTTTATTTGCATAACATATGTGTGGGTAATTCTTCAACATTAACCCTTACATAGTTTTCTGTTACAAATTTTTCCCCCCAACTCCCCACCCCTCCCTTAGATGGCAGGATATCCACTACATGTTAATTATGTTAAAATACTTGGCAAATCGAATATATGTATACATATTTCCAAACTTATTGTTGTGCAAGAAAAATCATATCTACACAAAAGACATATCAGATAAAGGAAATACAATGTAAGCAAACATCAATCAAGAGTATGAGAATGATGTTGTGGTCCACATTTCACATCCCTCTCTCTGGGTGTATATGGCTTTCTTCAGTGAACAATTGGAAGTGGTTTGAAACATTTCATTGTTGAAGGGAGCCATGTCCATCAGAATTGATCATCATATAGTAATGTTGTTGCCATATATAATGATCTCCTGGTTCTGCTCATTTCACTCAGCATCAGTTCATGCAAGTCTCTTCAGACCTCTTTGAAATTGTCCTGCTGGTCATTTCTTACAGAACAATAATACTCCATAATATTCATATACCATAATTTATTCAGCCATTCTCCAATTGAAGGGCATCTGTTCAGTTTCCAGTTTCTAGCCACTACAAAAAGGGCTGCCACAAACATTCTTGCACATGTGGGGCCCTTTCCTTCCTTTATGATTTCTTTGGGCTACAGGTCCAATAGAAATGCTACTGGGTCAAAGGGTATGCACAGTTTGATAACTTTTTGAGCATAGTTCCAAATTGCTCTCCAGAATGGCTGTATCCGTTCACAGCTCCACCAACAATGCATCAGTGTCCCAGCCCTCCCACATCCCCTCCAACATTCACTTTGATGTCTTCTTATATCCTTCCATTTACCCTGTAATCCAGAGGTACTTGCTTTCCTAAAGCACCTTTGAGTCCACTAATATTTCCTATTAGTACCACCTCTTGAGTAGTAACAAATTCTAAAAATTAGTGTGTTTTTCTTTGTTTATCTTCAACTTAATGTTATTCTTACTTTCTACACAATTTGCACTCTTATCTTGGGATTTGGTGACTATGCTTATATTCATGCTATTCATAACTTTGTAAGTTTGGATCATATCTCCTCTTATTCCTTACCTTTCCAGATTGAAGTCTTGATCTGTCCTTCCACTATATTCTTTATCCTTCTAGGATAAGAAAGCATTCTCTTCCCATTATGCCCTTTCTATTTGTGCAGACTCCACTAGGGCAGGAGAAAATGTTCACTTCAGTCTCCATACACTTCTTGATTATGTCAAATAATTTGCTGTCTTTTGGGGAACACAGCAGTATATTGGGTTAACTGAATGCCTACTAAGGAGAGAGTGTGGTAAAGTGAAAAGAGCTCTGAATTTAAAGTCACAGGATCTAAAATTGACTGTCACTTACCACTTGAGTGATCATGGACAAATCATTTAATCTCTCAGCCCCAGTTTATCTGTGAAAAAAAGGAAACCAGACTAAGTGATTTCTTGAATTGATTTCAGTTCTAGATCCTTGATATTTATCCCAAAACTGTTTTGACCACTTATTAATTGGGAAATGACTCATTTTCTTATAAATTTGATAGAATTCTCTATATGAATGACTAAATTATTCTGAGTCTAATAAATATTCGAATCAATTACAAAGAACCTATGAAGGAAGATACTATCTGCCTCCACAAAAAGAACTGATTAACAGAAGTATGCATAGGGTGGTTTTACATAAGTGTGTGTGTGTGTGTGTGTGTGTGTGTGTGTGTGTGTGTGTGTGTGAAATGGTGGCCCCTAGTGCAGAGTGGGAAAGGTGGGAAGGACAAAGTGGTTTGGAACTTAAAATGTAACCAAAATAATTAAATGTAATTTTAAAAAAACAATTAAAATAACTGCAGCTTAAAAGCAACAACAACAAAACAAACTATGGTTTTTGACCCACATTGCTTCCTAATACCTTTCTTGATTCATACAGATAGCTCAGAAACCTTCCTTTTAGATGTCATTTGAATTTAAATGGAGGTGAAAACTTGTCATTTCTCTGTCTACAAATTGCACTGATTTGTAAGGTCTTCCTGTCTTCTGTTTCCATTAAGTTCTTTTCGACAGTTAGAACAGTTAGTGTCAGCCATAAACTTAGAGATTTTTCTGTATACAGTGTCCTCCAGATCATTTATAAAGATATCAAATAAGATCAGACTTAGGACAGATCCCCAAGGATCCCTGCTCTTCAGACTTTGTATTCAGAGAAGTACTATCCTGTCTGTCCTATCTATAAGAGAAACAGCCCCTTTCTCCACCTTATTCCCAACATGAAGGCACATAATCTTATGGTCATTTTTGTGAATGGACTTTAGGAGGTCTCCTGACATAGAAGTAATGGATTCAAAATGCAGAATAAGGACATTTGTACATAGCCAATGTGTTTTGCTTGAATATGCATATTTGTTATAGAGATTTTGTTTTTTTGTCTCCCCCCCAACCCCATGTAAAAGGGGCAAGGAGATGGGTAGGAGAAAAATATTTGATAATTGAAAAATATTTTTAAAGAGCTTTTATTTGTAAGTCTTATCAAAGTCCTTTTGAAAATAGAAAAAGATTTCAAATCCCTTTTGTTTTACCTTCTTTCTTATTTATACTCTCAAAAAACATATATAATTGGTCATCCCTCCTTTTGTCTGAATTTTCCCCCCTTTTTTCCCCAAAGCCTAGTGAAAATTGGGAGTTCTCCATGAAGTCAGATCTGGCCTTTGAATTTAGTTAGTAGGGATCTGAGAGATCTGCTAGCTCTACATGCTCACTTTACAGATAACCCATTTGCCCAAAGTCACAGAGCTGAGATTTAAATCAAGTGGTCTGACTCTACCTCAAAAACCCCAAATGGGTGAAGGGACTGATTCAATAACATAGCTAGATATTGATAGGGGAGATGCTGTTGCTTCACTCAATAGCCTAGTAGTACTTCTATCATACCATGTGCTCTGTATATAGTATTAAATTATAATCTGCTTTTATGATTCTTCCTAAAAAAAGCTTCCCTAAAAGCCTTTCTCAAGTGCCTAAAATGTAGATACCCTTTGATGCAAAGATGCCATTGCCAGGCATAAAATTCAAGTAGGTCAATGGCAAAAAAAAATGTCAAATGTACTCAAATAATTTGAGCAAACAATTTTTATAGTAGCAGAGACAAAGTAGCACATGAATGGAATGTTATTTTCTTCTACTGTAAGAAATAGTGAATATTTAGGATTCATAAGTGAACTGATACAGAGTAAACAGAACCAGGAAAATATAATGCACAAAATTACTATAACAATGTAAATAGAAAGAACAACAAACCTTAAAAAAACCTGAATGTTAAGTTAATAAAACAGTCAAGTTTGGCCCCTGGAAATGAGCAACTATGGGTTTAGAACATTAAAAATACTATCCAATGAAATTTGGACCACAACATAACATTTCCATGATCTCTATCGATGTTTGCTTGCATTAGGTTTCCCTTTTCAGATATTTTTTTCTTCAGGTAGATACGATTGTTCTTGCACAGCAAGATAAGTATGGAAATATGTATACATATATTTGAATTGTCAAGTATTTTAATATAATTAACATGTAGTGGACTTCCTGCCATTTAGGGGAGGGGAGGGGACTGAGGGGAAAATTTGTAACGGAAAGCTTTGTAAGGATCGATGTTGAGGTACTACCCATATATATGTTATGCAAACTAAAAGCTTTAATAAAAAATTAAAAATAAAAAAAGGAAAAAAATACTATCCAACACTATTTTAAAAAAAAGAAAAGAAAATACTATCCAACTCAGTAATTGTGTTGGTTAAATTGTTTCATTCAACTGCTTCCACTTCCCTTTTTTATTTTTTGTTATAAGGATGGTTCACTGGATAGGGGAGAGTGGAGGGAAATATTAATAAATGAAGATGATTTCAATAATTGAAATTTTAAAAATCTGAAAAAAAAGCTTCTGAGACTCAGCCAATATTTAATCCCTGGTAACAGTCTTCTACCAGCACTTCACTTCTCACCCCTAAACTTTCTGCAGCAGCTAGAGCTTATCAAAAAAAAGTCTAGCCTTATTTTAAAAAAACAAAAGCGAGCCAAATTTGTTTTGATCAGGCCCCTCCTTCTTTTTCTTCTTCATATTTCCCCCACGGCCACTGCACACAGGGTCTCAGTTTCCTTCTCCTTTTGCCTTCTAGGCTCCCATTATTGCATACTCTCTACTTTTCCCTCCCTCATCCTTAATCAAAATTAGTTATTCCATGTCTTATTCTTTTTGAGTCATATTTTCTTCAAGGTGATAACTGGTAGATTAAAGGAACAAAATTAATTCTTGTTAGTTTTTTCTAGTAATACCTTAATTCACTAAAAATATATTTTTTCTCTTAATAAGTCCCCCAACTGTGGGAATTTCAGGCACTTTGGCTGACTGGCAGAGGAGCTCCTCCTCCTCCTCCTCCTCCTCCTCCTCCTCCTCCTCCTCCTCCTCCTCCTCCTCCTTCTTCTTCTTCTTCTTCTTCTTCTTCTTCTTCTTTGTCATTTTGAGTCTTTTTCAATCCTTCCTCCCTTCTCCAATTTGGTTATTGTTGGGGATCCTGATTGACCAGATTGAAATGTAAATAGCAATCATTTTTGTTTTGGCCAGAAACTTTGAGGATCTTTCCCTCCCAGATTTATTTATTCAGTTGGATTTTTTTTTTTTTGGACTAGGTGAAAGAAGAGATTTTCCACCTCAATTGCCACCTACCCTTAATCACTGAATAGGTGGAGCCTCAGTCAAACTAAGACCTGTTGAAAACCTTAGGTTAAAAAGACCAAAGTCTCCTATTGCATCCAGGACCAGCTCCATCATCCTGATCTATCTATACCTGACCATTGGACTCAGATGGTTCTGGAGAGGAACGTGAGGCAGCTGACCTTGCACAGCCCTCCCTCACTTAATCCAATTCTCTTGCATGTCATGCTATCACCACCCTGATGTCATGGTCCTCTTCCAGAGTGAAGGACAAATTTCAGTAATCAAAGCTTAACAATAATAATAAATAATTAGCACTATCTCATTTAGCATTTTAAGGTTTATAAAGCAATCCTTGCTTAGTAATAAGAGCTGATCTTTGCATTTGCTTAAGATTCACTAACATATTAACTCATTTGACCCTCACAACAACCCAGTGATATAGGTGTCATTATTTGCCATATTTTACAGCTGAGGAAACTGAAAGGGAGAGGAAAGGCAGATGACATGCCCAAAGTCACACAATTAGTAAGTGCTTGAAAAGGATTTGAACTTCTGTCTATCCTCTTTCTAAGATGAGTGTTGTAGTCACTAGCATACCTCCCACTCCCCTGCCTTTTTGCAGGGGAGCTGAGTATGAGATTCTTTCCTGAATGCTACCCAGCTTCTCTCTGCTGCCCTCTCATGCTTGAAGACATCTTTCAGCTGAGTTTCTCCTTTTGTCTAATCTGCAGCGGCTGATCCAGGAGGCACCCTCTGCCTCCCACACCTGGCAGCTAGAAGACCTGGGTTTGCTGTCACCTCAGCTGCTCTCATGGAGCTCCAGAACATTGTCCCTTCTGCTGAATCACCTCTGTCTCCTCGCCTCCCCCTTCTCTCCTCTCCTCATATTTCCTGCAGCACCTACACAAAATCCACCAGTCTGCATTGGTATGACTCATCCTCAACCCACAACTGACAGCTTCTCCCCAGACAGCCAGTGGGTACCCTGGCTGCCAAGTAGAGTGGTGTTGAGGGGAGAGGAGAGGACATAATGGTACCTGGGGAGAGGGATTTGATTTTTCCTGGTTTTCCCAGGATCATGAGCACTCAGTAAGTGCTAAATTCCATAGTTTCCTTTGCTCCTTGACTTATTTACCCAAGAGTTGTATAACAAGCTAATGGTCTTGCCCGGGGGGGGGGAGCTTTGAATGTGCAGGCGTGTATCTGTCCTTGGTTTCCAAAGAACCATCTGGAATTGGAAAAGCAATTAGAAATTATCTGTTCTGACCCCCTTATTTTGTGGGTGAAGAAGCTGGATTGAGCTTGGAGTGATGAAGATCAGAAAATAAAGTCTGCAAAAAAAGAATATATTTTTCAACGTTCCAAGACTTTGAACTTTTCTAATCAATGCACTGATCCATCATGATTTCAAAGGATTGATGATGATGATTATGATAGAATACTACTTTAATAGAGGAGTGATAGACTATGGGTGCAGAATGAGACAGGCTTTTTCATACATAGATATTGTGTTCATTTATTTTTGTTTACTTATTCATTTTAAGGAAGAGTTCTATAGAGACATAAGAGAAGACATGGAGAAGGGATAGTAATTCTAAATAAGCAATAAATCTTTTAAAATGTGTTGTCAAAAAGTTAGAATGAATAATAATAACATTTAGCATTTATATAGTGCTTTGAGGTTAACAATGTTCTTTACAAATATCTCATTTTATTCTTATTTGTTCATTTCATTCTATTTTATTCACCACCCTAGGAAGTAGGTGCTGCTATTAACTTCTGTTTTATAGATGAGGAAACTGAAGCAGACAGCAGATATGTGGCTTGCCCAGGGTCACACAGCTAGTTAAAAGTTGAATTTGAATTCAGAACTTCTTGCCTCCAGACCCAGTACTCTAACCACTGAATGACCTAGCTACAGAAACGTTGTACCAACAGAAGAAAAAAGAGTTGTAAATAAATACCAAGATAAGGATGATGCCTTTTGTGAGTTTTTACATTTGGGTTTTCACTTTAGCCTGACAGAGGTTATATACTCCTAAGAATATATCTGTAATTTGGGTAGTTGTCACTAGATAAACAATGGGATCTGGATAATTTTTTAAATGGGTACTTTAAGAGTGGAGGTACTGCTACTTCTTGTATTTTAGAATGAAAAATAAACGATCAATTCAGAGTAGAAAAGACCTGGGTTTGAATCTAGTTATTGTTCCTTCCTGACTTCTCTTCTTTAAAATGAGGAAGATGCTGGACTTCATCTCTTCCATCTCTAATTCATAGAACCTGTGATGAAATGAGCTTTCTGCTTCTATTGCTATTTGGAACATAAGGGATTTCCCTCTCAAAGACCATTCTCAGGATTCATGATCTTTCTCTACAGTAACCCTCTCACACAGTGTCAGTTCAACTCAGCAAACCTTTGTTAAGCACTTACTGTGTGCAAGGTGCTACATTAGATACTGGTATTATGAAATCAAGATGGAAAATAGTTCCTGCCCTCAAGGTTATATTCTACTAGGAAATGCAACATGTACACAGAGAAGCACATAAAGACAGGATAATTTGAGGAGGACTTACCACACCTCAATTTCTCTCTCTCTTTCTCTCTGTCTCTCTGTCTCTATCGTTGTCTTTCTCTCTGTATGTCTCTCTCTTTCTATGTGTGTGTCTTACTCTCTTTCTGGCTCTGCATATTTCTGTCTATATTTGTATATGTGTGCACATGCACATGTACATACATATATGTGTGTATGTATATGTGTGTATATAACTGTCTACATACTAAAAACTATAAATGTAGTATGCATATGTATATATCTATGTGTATAAGCTTATCTGTCTATATAGTATATGTATAGTTTATTTATAAGCCCTTATCATACCTCAAAGTACAGAGAGATATAGAAAGATAGACAGTCATTAAAACTTCTTGATGTTAGTGAAACACAAAAATAGATCAGAAGAAGAGATTCAATAGGCAAGAATCAAAAGCAATTTTTGAAACAGTAGCCAGTGTTTGGTTAAATACAAGGATACAAATTTCTGGGAGAAGAACTGCCAATCTGACAAGGAATTCTGGAAAAATGAAAAGCAATTCTGAATGTGAGATGTCTCTGAGACATTCAAGTAGAGATGTCCATGGAGCAGTTAGGACTGCAGGACAAGAGTTTAGGAGAGAAATTATGGCTTACTACTCACCACTTAGACTTGGCAACCTTCTGCAAAGAGATGACAACATCTGCTAACATCACTTGAAATTCCAAAACAAGGTGAAGAGGAAGAAACTCATTTATAGGCAAATGAAAACTAGATAATCATTTGTTGGAATGTTATGGAGGGTGATCTGGCAAGAGAGAATAGTGATCCAAAGAATGAAGAACTAGGTTACTAGGAAAGTGAGACATTAAGGATTTATAAAGCACCTACTATGTGCCAGGAACTTTTTAAAACAAATATTATTTCATTTGATCTCTGCAAGGTAGTATACCTTTTATAGTTGAGGAAACTGAGATTAAATAACTTACTTATGTTACACAGCTAAAAGTGTCACAGGGTAGATTTAAACTCAGATTTTCCTGATTCTAGGCTCACTGCTATATGATCTAAGCCACCATTTGCCTCTAGGGAAAAAAAATTGTTGTAGAGGGGAATTGTGTGTGTGTGTGTGTGTGTGTGTGTGTGTGTATTACATTAAATGGTTTCTGAGAATTTTTAGTCTTTGGGAACTGGTGATTCAAATTTCCATGGTCAAATAGCTTATTATTTATTAGCCAATCTACTGACAAGAAACCTTTCAAACTTAGCTTTACTGATCTTCAGAGAGCAGATGTGTATTTTGGCAATAATTATCCAAAGCCATTCTACCTTAATAGAACCTTCCTGAGCTTACATTTTGCTGGCATAGTCAACCAATCAATCAATCAATAAACAATTTATTAATCACCTACTATACATCAGACATTGTACTAGGCAGCACTGGGAATGTAAAAAATATAAAAGGGAAATAGTATCTGCCCTCAAGGAGCTTACATTCTATCTGGGGAGATAGCAGGTACAAGTAAAAGTATATATAAGATATATTACATGCAAAATTAATACAAAAAATAAATACAATATAGTTGCTGAAAAGGCAGGTTTGTCTACATTTCATTATGAGATCTCATAACTGGTTTTAGCACTTTATGCTTTAAACATGAAGAATATTGTTTACTCCAATGGGAAGGAATATAGAATTCAGAATAGGTACAAGTCAAAAAAGAAAAAAGAAACCCTCTTATAATATGATGACTTTCATCTGGATTGAAGGACAAATGCTATTTCCAATTCTCCTCTGTTTCACTTCTAAATATCCCAAACAACTTGATTGTTTGAATCTCTGTCCTTTATTTCCAACTTCCACTCTTTCTTTTACCCACTAAGACATTTGTTGTTGTTCCCTGGATCTCTGGAGAAATGTGGTATTTTTGTTATCTGTGCCTCAGGGCCAGGCCTGGTCTTCATTTTGAAACTACTCTCCCCTAATATGTCCACATACATAAAATAGTAGTACGTATTCTATTGTGGTTGTTAAGTTGTTTCAGTCATATCCAACTCTTCATGACCCCATTTGGGGTTTTTTGTGGCAAAGATACTAGAGTGGTTTGTCATTTCCTTCTCCTGCTCATTTTATAGATTAGGAAACTGAAGCAAAGAGGGTTAAGTGACTTGCCCAAAGTCACACAGCTAGTAAGTGTCTGGGGCTGGATTTGAACTCAGATCTTCCTGACTCCAGACCTAGAGTTCTGTCCACTGTGCTACCTAGGTGCAAATTATAGAAAATAGAACTAGAAGGAAACTTAGAAACTATCTAGTCCACCTCTATTATTTTAGAGATAAAGAGACTGAGACCCAAATAAATGAAAATGATTTGCTCAAATTCATACATTTAGTGGGTGAACTAGAGGGAACTAGAGACCATACCATAAGAACAAAAGAAATGGACGTTACCCTGGAGAAGAAAAGTAGAGATGGCAGTAGAATAGGAGTATGTACTGGATCTTGATTTCATTGGTATA
This sequence comes from Myrmecobius fasciatus, assembly GCA_023553655.1. NCBI lineage: Eukaryota > Metazoa > Chordata > Mammalia > Dasyuromorphia > Myrmecobiidae > Myrmecobius > Myrmecobius fasciatus. The sequence goes on from JAJPUD010004487.1 coordinate 90,015, forward strand.
GGAAACTCCAGAATAGGATAAATTCCTCTATCAAAGTAGGCGAATGCACCTGTTCCCATCTTGGAGATCTTGAAGAATTGACTCTAGCACTAATAGCATTGATAGGGTGGGCAAATTGCCCAGGATCACATAGCCAGTGAGTGCCAGAGGTTGTAGTTGAATAAGAATCATCTTGGCTTAGAAGCCAGCTCTTTTCCCACTACATCTTGCCACCTTTGCAGAAGTGGTGATAGCTTGTTAAATAGAGTTCTGGACTATCAGTGAAAAAGTCCTGAATTCAAATCTAGACTCAGACACCTTAGTTGTATAACTCTGAAGAACTATGTAACGACTTTCCTCAGTTTCCTCATCTGTAAAATGAAAATAACAACAGCATTCACTTTTCAGGTTGTTATGAAGATAAAATGGGATAACATTTGCACAGTGCTATAAATGCCAGCTCTTAAGACAAATGACAACTATATTAAAATTTTTGGAAGGCTCTTATGGAAAGAGGGAATTAGATTTTTTTCTATGTTACTCTGAAGCACAGAACTAGGATTAATAGTTGGGAGTTTTAGGAAGGTAGATTTTAGCTCATTGTGAGAAAGAACATGATAACAATTAGAACTTCCCACCCTCAATGAAATAAACTGACTCATTGTGAAATATGGGACAAATCCCCACAGAAGCTGAGGAGGAAAATGCAGAAGTGATTTCTAAATTACTAAAGAGGTGGGATTAGTTGGTCTCTTTCTGAGACCTCTTCTAATTCTATGCTCTTACAAGATGGGCAATGTCAGAGCTCCACAGTAAAGAGAACTACAGGAAAGCTTCTAGCATGTTCAGTGGCTCTTATGAGGAAAATATTTGGAAGAACATGGATAAGAAATATATGTGATGCACAAGTGTGGATGACCCTAGTCTGTAAGGATGGACTTAACACCTCCATTGATGAAACTGCATTGAATGAATGAAGTATCATGAAATTAAAGTGTGGCAAAATGGAGTGACCAGAATGGTGAAGAGAAGGAAGAAAAAAAGAAGGAAAGAAGGAGGGAAAGAGGAAGAAAGAAAGGGAAGAAAAAGGAAATAAGGAAGAAAAGAAAGAAGGAAAAAAGAAAGAAGGGAAGGAAAGTGGGAGGAAAGAAAGGGCAAAAAGAGGAAAAGAAGGAAGGAAGAAAGGAGGAAGGGAAGAAAGGAAGGAATAAAAAAGAAGGAAGGAAGGAATAAATGAAGGAAGGAAGGTGGGAGCATGGTAGAAAGAAAGGAAAGAAATGAGGAGTTATTAAATGTCTACTACAAACTATACTTAATCCCTTTCTTTATAAATATTATCTTATCTATTTCTCCCAATGACCCTGTAAAATAAATGTTTAACCTGGAGGAGAGAAGATTTAGAAGTCAAAAATATATAAAGGACCATCATATGGAAGAGGGATTAGACTTGTTCTGTTTGGCTCCAAAAGACAAAATTTGGTGTCATGAGTAGAGATACATTTTAGCTTGTCCAAAGGTGCATTGAGAGACAGTGCACTTCCACTCAGTGGAGGACTTAAAGTCAATGATAAATGTCCATTTATTGAGTAGGATGGAGAAGGAATTCTAGTTCAGGAATGGATTGTCCTAGTAGCTGAGATTCTGATTCTATCCCTTCAACTTGCTCTCATTTCTGAGCAATTGTCTATATATTTATTTAGTGGTGCATATTGTCTCTTCTAATAAAATGGTTCCTTGAAGGCCAGAAATTTTAATTGTGTATTTGTGTCTCCCACTGAATGCTTGTTGATTGATTACTTCTCAGACAAGATGACCAATAATCTCAGATTGCTGGTTTTCAAAGTATCATTGGAGGATTCCTGAGAGTTCCTGAGATCGCTTCACAGGGTTCCTGAGGTCAAAACTAGTGTCATAATAATAAGACATTATTTGTATATTAAAGTATTTCTCCCTTTTCTAAATATATATCCAAGGCCAGATTTTCTTCATATCCTTCAACTAAAACAACAGATTGCAACAGATTGAATGCAGAAGCAGATAAGAGAATCCAGCTGTTTTCTAGTAAACCAGATATTTAAAAAGATCTGCAGGAATGTGCTTAAAAAATACCACTATTCTTACTAATTTTTTGTTTTATAAAAGTTATTTTTCATAAAAATGGTACTTATCATATAATGTGCATATTGCTATTTTTAATAAATTAATAAACATTTAAATGTATCCATTTTAACTTCTAACATATTAACATTGATATTTATTGATAGATTATAACTATATCTGTAATATAGATATAAATATTGATAAATATTACCCATACATACAAAAGCTCTTTCATTTGTCCTTTAATCCCTCCAACTTGCTTGGATCTTTGACTTAAAGCTGTAAGAGACTTTAGAGCCATTGAATACAACTCTTTCATTTTACAGATGAGAAAACTAAGTCACAGAGAGATTGACTCACCCAGGATCACAGGGTTACTATCTAAGGTGGGAAGTGAACACAGATCTTCATTGACTTCAATTCAATTCAATGCCCTATCCACTGGACCACACCACCTTTCTCACCTCTTAGACTGAGACTTAACAACTTTGTGATGATTTGTCAGAGAGATTATTTTGCCTAACACTCAAGTCTCCTGTAATCTGGTATTTAAAAAAAGCTACATGACATGTGCAGTTTTATTTCATCATATTACTTACTTTCACTTTTGAATACCAGGCAAACAGGATTTTGTTCTGTTGGCCACCATATTGGATTGGGATCTACCTTTTCCCACTCTATCCCACTCTCATTATCATTGTCCTATAAAATCCTTCCATTTTTTAAAACCCTACTCAGACACACCTCCAAAAAATCCCATCTCCATGGTCTCTCTTCCCTCCAAATGAAAGCACTTCTTTTCTCTTCTGAATTCTCATAATAATATAGCTGAACTTCTCCTTTGTACTTACTTTTCTTTTGATCATCCTGCTGATATACTTGTCTTGTTACACACCTATACCCACACATCAATTTACAATTACAAATTACAATTAGATTGTAATTTCTTTAAGAATAAGAACAATGGTATTTTTTAAATCTTAATTTCACCCAGCACAGTGATTTGAGCAAAGTAAGTATCAAATACAAGTTTGTCAGATTGAAGATCTAACACCAAGAAATCAAATCCTCTTTTGATATCCAAATCATGACAAATTTAACTTTTGGATTGTTTATTTTCAAGTATCTTTCCTCCAAATACCAACTGGTTGCTTTCTGTGACAATGGAGAGTTTGTTTTCATTAAAACTTCTCTGCTCTAAACCTATACTACAGTTGTTTGTCTTCCCTTGTCCTTGGATTAAGAATGGTTTGTGTAATATTGATCTGATAGAGAAAGCCCTGGGCAGGAAGTCATAGGATTTAGAGAAGAAAGAGGGCTTAGAGTTCATCCAGTCATCCATTCATTCATTAGGCCTTGATTAAGTATTTACTGTGTCCCAGGAAGAGAGCTAGTGATTGGGGATTCAAAGACTAAAATAAAAGAGTTCCTGCCCTCAAGATGCTTATATCCTCCTGGAATCTAGAGTCTTAGATATAGAAGTAGAACTGACCTGAGAGGTCAGCTAATCCACTTCCATAATAATGAATTCTAAAATTCTTTTATCCATCCTCCTATAATTCCCTGTCTTCTCATTCCCTGTGACTTTCAATCCCTTCTGAGATTTCAAAAGCCTCTGAGGCCATCATTCTTGCTCTGACTTCATTTTCTTCCATTCCCAAACTTGAACCAATATTTAACAGGGTTCTATTTTTACTCCATGAGTATCTAGGTGGCTCAGTGGAGAGAGCTCAGAGAGAAAGACTCCCCGGAGTCAGGAAAATTCATCTTCTTGAGTTCTAATCTGACCTCAGACATTTACTAGCTGTGTGATTCTGGGCAAGTCACTTAACCCTGTTTGCCTCAGTTTTCCTCATTTGCAAAATAAACTGAAAAGTATCCACTCCAATATCTTTTCTGAGGTCAAATAGAGTCAGACATGATTAAAATGACTCAATAACAAAACAAAATGTTCAGAAGTCCCCTGGCCTCTTGTGTTATTACTGTTCGTGCCTTGCCAAACTTAACCTAGATATTTTTGACCATGTCTCATACCCCTAGTCCATACTGTTGAACCACACTGGAGGCAGAACACTAAATCACCCTGCTGACTTGATCCACTAAATATTTATGTTATCTAATCTCCACTGGCTCCTCACTGTAGCAAGGCGAATCTTTCACTCTTTTCTAATTGACCTTGTATTTTTCCATAACTACTGTTAATAATCTTTTCTCTTTAGAACACCCTCACCAATCACTCCCCATTTCTTCTCATCATAGGACTTCTCCATAAACCATATACTTTACTGAAAAAAATCCCTACTCACTGAGCTTACTTTTCTCCTTTACGGCTTAAAAATCCATTGTCATCATTCCAACTTTCCTCCTTTCCTAATCTCTAATGCTACAGATCTTCTTCATGTAATAGTGAATCATCCACATACATATATGTGTATTTATGCATCTCCACATAGTACAATGCACATATGTGTATGTGTTTATACACAAACATATACATCTACTACATATAAATACATTCATACTTAAATATACACACATATGTGTATGTACATGTATGTATGTATATATATATATATATGTATGTATACATCCTTGATTGCTTTTCCTTATCTTTTCTGGTAGATTGCCTACCACAATCACCACCTCCCCTCCCTACCACACCTCCACCCCATTTTCCTCTAATATTCAATCTTTCCTTATACTGGATCCTTTCCTACTCCTTACAGATAAATCCAAGTAAAATTCTCTTCATCCTTAATATATAATCACTTGACCATGTCAACCCTTCAGTTTATCTTCCTAAATCTCTCTTCTTTTTCACAAACCCTTAGGATAATTTATGTATACTTGTTTCCACTTCTTTTCCTCTCAGTCATTTCTTATCCCTTTGTAATCAAATGTTTCTCTCCAAAGTTATTAGTTATCTCTTGATAGCTAAATCCAATAGCTGACCCTTCCTCAGCTCTAAGCCTTCTTGATCTGTCTGCAGCATCTAGCACTGTTGATTAACCTCTCTTCTTGAATACTGTTTTTCCTCTGGATTTTTCTAATGCTTCTCTCTTCATTCTCCTATCTATCTGAGTGCTCCTTTTCAGTCTGTTTTGATGGATCCAGCATTACTCCACACTTTAACTGTGATATACTCTAAGATCTGCCCTACTTCTCTCCTCTCCTTTCCTTTCTTCTCCTTTTCTCTCCCTTCTTCTCCTCTCCTCCTCTCTCTCCCTTCCCTTCTCTCCTCTCTTTTCTTTGCTTCTTTTTTCTTCTTCTTTGTCTAATCTCATCAGTTCCCATGGATTTAATGATCATTTCTATGGAGACAATTATCAGATCTTTATATACAGGTCTAGTCTCTCCCCTGAGTCTCAATCCCACATCAGAAGTTATTTGTTGAGCATTTCAAATTGGATATTTCAAATTCATTATGTTCAAAACAGAGCATATTATCCTTCTCCCCAAATTCACCTTTCCTTCTGATTTTCTTATTTCTGTCAAAGATGCTATTGTCACTCCACCTTCCCAGGTTTGCAACTTCAATCATCCTAAACACTTTCCTCTCCCATGTCTAATTCATTGGCAGGACTGTAGATTCAACCTCCACAGCATTTCTTGTAACCGTCCCCTATTCTTTATTTATACAGCCACATCCTAGCTCAGGACCTCAAAATCCCTCACCTGAACTAATGCAATTGTCTCTTAATTGCTCTCCCTACCTTAATATCTCCTCTCTCTAATCTGTCTTCCTCACAGCTATCAAAGTGATATTTCTAAAGCACATATTTGACCAAGTCATTATCCTTCTTTTAAAAAATCTTGTTACCTCTAGTATTTTTTTCTTTTTAATTTTTTAAATGTTAACTTTTTATTTTCAAAATGCATGCAAAGATAATTTTCAACATTAACCTTTGCTAAACCTTGTTCCAAATTTTTCTCCCTCCTCCCCCCCCACCTCTCCCTGAGACAGCAAGTAATCCATAGTAGTAGTATTTTAGTATTAAGAAACAGCTCTTTAGTTCAACATTTAAAATCCTTCATAATCTAGTTCAAGTCCATCTTTCTGGGCTTTACATAGTCCTCTCCTTCATTGATTCTAAGTTCCAGCCAAATTTGCTCTGTATCTTTTTACACTACATCCTGTCTCTAGCTTTTATTTCTTTGCCTCGGCTATCCCCCCTGCTTGGAAGGCTATCTCTCTTTGCTTGTGTCTTTCTTCAAAGCTCAGCTCAAATACTGCCTCCTATATGAAATCTTTTTGCAATCAGCACCACTTCCTGCTCTCTCATCCCATCAAATTACTTTTATTTTGTAAATATTTTATATCAAAGGAGGGTGGAATAGTGTAGTTAATACAGAGCTAGCTTCAGTCATGAAGCCCACATATTGGCTGTGTGACCCTAGGCAAGTCACTTAACCTGTAAAAGGTTCTAGGCAACATAAATTTCTAAAACATAAATTTCTAAAAACATGAATTTCAGGGAAAGTACTTATCTTCATTGGCAGAAGGGGTTTCCTTAGGCTGGCATCCCACAGAGATGAATATAACTGTATTTGTAAAAAAATACAATATTCTGGTATATTTTGTATTTACATATTTGGATATATTGTTTCCCTCACTAGAATGTAAGCTCCTTAGAGGAGGGATTGGTCTTTTTTGTCCTTATATCCCAGAACCTAATATAGTTCATGACACACTTAAATTTTTTTATATAAATAGTAGTATTATTATTTTCTGATTGATTTATAGTTTAATCCCTTCAATTAATAAAAGAAGGTGAAATCCAGAGAAGGGAAGTAATTTGCACAACTTCCTAAAGAGAGCTGGTAGTAGAGCTGGCTGACCCACTTCTTCTAACTCTGAATCCAATATTTTCCCCATTATACCTGGGAAAGCCTGGATTCTTGTCTTTCCTCTGTCACTACTTAGCATTGTGATCCTGAAGAATCACTTCAGCTCTTGTTCTGTCCCTGTCTTTCTGCCTCTCTCTGTCTCTCTCTGTCTCTCTGTCTCTGTCTCTGTCTGTGTGTGTGTCTTTCTCCCTCTTTCTCTCTCTCTATGTCTCTTTCTCTCTCGATCTGTCTCTTTCTGCCTCTCTTTCTCTCTTTCTCTGTCTCTGTCTCTCTCTCTCTGCCTCTCTGTCTGTCTCTCTGTCTGTCTCTGTCTTTCTGTCTCTCCGTCTGTCTCTGTTAACAGGGCAATCAGGAATTAAATGTCTTGCCCAAGGTCACACAGCTAGTAAGTGTCAAGTATCTTGAGACCCAATTTGAACCCAGGTCTTTCTGACCCCAGGGCTGGTGCTCTATCCACTTTGGCACCTAGCAGCCCAAAGCACTCTTATCCAAGTAAGAGATATACCTGGTTATCTTTGTGTCAAGGAGAAGTTTAAGAACATTCTGTACCCTAGTACCCTTCCTTATTAGTGCAAGTTTGTTTCTGGTGAAGTTGAACTAATTACTAGTCTAATTAATTAACACTGTCATGGTGAATGGAAAATTTCTACTAATAGAAATCATTACTCTACAAGTTAATTGGGAAGGTCTAAAGACAATGATGATATGGTGATGTGGCTGTACTATAGGAATAGGTCATCAGGCTTTTGTTTGAAGTGAGTAATCTCAGGTTCAGGCTAGGATCTCTTTTAGGACTGCCTGAAGAAGGCTCAAGGTGGATATATGTATAAAGCAGATGCTCTTGCCAGAGATTGAGGGGCCTCTGGAACTCCAGTGTGTTAAGAGCACTTGAATAATCACTGTTAATCAATACAATACTGTGGGATGCAATTACGATTAATTAGCCTGATTTCTCTTCCATTCCCTCTCTCTCCTTCTGCCCCCAACCTGTCTTTCTGTCTAGAACTCTCTCTGGTTGTCTTCCCCTCTGCCTAGGTTCATGTTTCTTTTGAAATTAAATGACTCCCTTCTCTGAGAATGTTGTTGCTCTCCCCCACTCACTTCAAATCTTTCCATAAACACAGGAGAAAGGGAAAAAGAAGAAACAGAAAAAGGGGGAAACTGAAAATAGAAAGAATGTGAATGAAAAGCAATGACAGTAAAGAAAGGGATTTCCTTGCACCAAGAATCCTAGTTCAAATTGACCCAATAGTCATTTTGCCTTTTCTTCCAACCTAGAATTCACTTGCAGGTCATGGCATCACCTCCCAGATGTCATGGTCCTCTTTGAGAATGGACAAATAGGACAAATAACAACAGACAAATAGAGGTGTCTTCTGTTCTCTTTTTTTTTAAAAAAAGAAAATCTTTTAGCTTTTATTTTTAATTTTTATTTAATTTTGAAATGAGAGGGACAGCATATTATAAGGGAAACAATATTAGATTATTAATTAGGAGACCCAAGTCCTGGTCCCCTGTTACTAATTAACCTACTAATTTCTAATTGACAGACAAGATACTTCATATCTCTTGGACTCAATTCCATCTGTAAAAATAATCAAGATTTTAAGAATGATACGGGCCTGAATCCTCCCCCTAAAACATACTAGCTGTGTGACTTTGTATGTCACAACTTTTTAGCACACCAGAAAAGGCCCTAAGATTTGAATTAAAAATGATTTGCTGATCTTGCATTGTTGTAGGGAATTTTTCAAGCCTGGGCTTTCTAAGACTGGTGAGATCATATTTCTATACCAAAAAAGAAAGAAAGAAATTAGGTATAGAGCAGAAAAGGAATATAGAGGCCACAGAATCCTAGATTTATAGCTGAAAGGAACCTATAAGGTTATCTAGTCGAACTCTCTTAGTTTACAGCTGAGAAAAATGAGGCAGAAAGAGGTGAAATGATTTCTGAAGGTTACAGGTAGTAAGGGAGTAATAAGTGGTAACTCAGATATAAGGTGAAAAGTTGGGACTTGAACTCTGAAACCTCTGATTCTAAATCCAGCTTGCCTCTCCTGGACTCATCTAATTTCTTCATTTTACAGACAAGGATAATGAGGCTTAAAGGGATTAAATGACTTGTTCTAGGTTATACAGTTAATAACCTTCAAAACCATATTTGAGGCCATGTTCTCTGATTCAAAATATAGCATTTTTCTTACTTCCTGATGATCCCTCCTAACAGGATTCCATCCAAATAAATGATTTTTTTTCTAAGCATCTAAGTATTAAGCTATTCATACATCAGATTTTTATTAAATATAACAAATCCCAAATTCATTCCCCTCCACCTCTTCTTTTGTTTCTCCCTTCCCCCTTTTCCATAGCATAACATTTTGACCAATCTTCTCTTATTTTGTCAAGGAGACAGCACTATATAGTGGAAAAGACACTATTATTGGAGTTGGAAGACCAGATATTTACTATAAGTAAGGATGTAAACTCCTCAAGGATAGGGGCTGCTTCATATATGTCTTTGCATTCTTCAGTAGTGCAGATTGATTATTTTGCTTTTACACTTAACCAGTAATGTGATTTGGGGTAGTTTATTTAATTTCTTTGAATTTCAGTTTCTTTACTTATAAAATAAGACAATAACACTTGAAAGGGAATTTATAAAGTAATGCATAAATGTGAACTTTAAAAATAATTGTATATGTTTTTCAGCATGTCTTCTGTGCTTTATTCCCAAGATTCTGATTCCTCCATCTTTCCTTTTTTTAAACCCCTACCTCCTCCAGTTCTTTCTCTGTGGCCATGGCTAATCCACAACTTATTTGCCATAAGTTTGGTTATAGCAATATCCACTGAGGTGGAAAAGGAAGAGCAGTTCATCTCAAATATGAATTCAGAGGAACTGAGTTCAGATTCAGACTTTGCTACTTTTAGCCTGGATGTGGTCTTAAATCTTTGCACCCCAGTTTCATCAACTATAAATAAGGGAGAAGGTTGTATTAAGTGATCTCTAAGGTATTTTTCAGCTCTAAAATCCTTTGAAGGGGAAAAAAAAGAAGCCTGTTGCTCACTGCCATGTCTTTTGTCCAAGAGGGGCTGCTTCTTCTGCCTCCAAACTTAAACTAGTATTAGCTTTTAAAAGTGTTTTGTATTGTAAACTATTCCACCTGACAGCTCTTTCCCTTTGATTCTCCTATTCCCTGCTACCTCTTCAAGATTGTTAATAATGTTCTAAAGCTCTGGAATCCATCAATTAATATTTGTGAGTTGAGATATCTTTTGATATTTTGCATGTGTATAATTTTCTCCATTTTCCTCCTTTTCTTCTTAAGTTCCCTGCCTTTATACTTCACTGTCATGTTTTGCTCCTTCTCCCTTTTAGGACATCTCTTTTTGTTCCTGAATAGGATTTTCTTTTCACCAGAGGGCTCCCTTTCAACACCGGCAGACAGATATTTACAAGTCATTCTTATTGCTACCCTCTTCTGCCTCTCCCAACCTGAGGATGTTAAGCTCTGAAGCAATTCTGCATCGTATTCTTGTATGGTACCTACCCCAAATCTATCCCTATCCTTTTTTCTTCAGTGGCAGAAATGTTCACAGAAATTTGCGCCTTGTAATTCTTCATCTGTTGGGAAGTTCTTCTATTATCTAACTTCTTAGGATCAACAGCTGGAAGAGAATGCACTCACCCTCTATTCTAGTTCAATCCCTTCAAAGGAGAATGAAGTCCTAAGTAAAGTCACAAAGACAGAGAAATAGAAAACCAGGATGCAAACCCAGGCCCTCTGACACTGCCTCCCAGGGGCTTTTCCTATGATTCTTCTACATCTCACTTCCGTCCACTTCAGTGTATACCCATTTTCTCATATACTGTCCTCAACGAAGGGATCCCCTCACTCCTCTCCACATTGCCTTCTCCATCAGCCCCTCAAGCTGGATAACACAAGGAGCAGACTGGGAGGAGGGGGAAAAGATGGGAGGGGAAATGGTTTTGAGGGACGTTTCTAGATAATCCTTTGACAGGAGTGTGGAAATGGCTTAGAATGCTGCCAAAGACAGGTATACCTCTCCTGGGGAGGAAATTCGGGGATTTGGATCTTTGGGGAGATGATAGGAAGAGGGGAAAGGAGAAAGGCCAAATCTTAGGAAGAGAAAACGGGGCAGAGAGACTAACGGGCTGCCCCCCAGTTTTCCCCTTCTCACCCACTTGAAAGAACTGGGGTGTGGGGAGTGTGCTGAGTAGGGAGAACTCATCTGGGTTTCCCAGTCTCTCTCTCTGTGTGTGTGTCTCTGTCTCTCTCTGAATCTCTCTCTCTCTCTCCCCCACCCCTTCCCTCCCTCTTTCTCTCCTTCCCTCTCTCCCTCCCTCCCTCCCTCCACCAAGCAAGCTCCGGGGTTAGCTGGAAAGGAGCAGCAGGCTGCCAGCCTGTCTCCCTCCCCCTCCTCTTTTCTCCCTCCCTCTCTCCTCTCTTCCCGGGCTCCCCCCTCCCCTCCCACTCCCCCTCCCTCTTTCTTTTTTCGTCGCCTCCTCTCCCTCCTCCCTCTCCTCCCCGTTGTCCTCCTCCTCTTCTCCCTCCTCCCTCCCTTTCTCCCCGCTGCCACCGCCGGCCCGGTCCTCAGCTAGTAGGAGTGCGAGGATAGGTGTGGGAGCTGAGCAGAGCGAGCCGATGGCTAGTCTGGGCCGCGAGTCCAGCTCGGGGTAGGTGGGGCTCGAGGGGAACTAGACTCCGGACGCGCGGGAGCTCAGACCTAGGCAGAAGCTAGAGCTCGATAGGACTGTGAACGCAAGCCGGACAACAGGAGCCCTCAGACAGATAGTCGCTCCCTCTCACCCGCATCCCCAGACGGGCTGCGGGCCCCAGCCCGGGCTACCTCCTGCAACCCGGTGGAAAGACACAGGAATCGAGCCCCCAGTGCCCTCCATTCTGCCTTACCAGCCGCAGCCCGGTAAGTCCCTACCAGCTGCAGCGACCGACACTCTGGTGCTTGTTTCTATTTACCTCCTCCTTCCTCTTACCTTTCTGCCTCTTCACCCCAGCCCCAACCCAGGACATTGGTTGGGGGTGGGGACGGAGGGGGCACAGCTGGAAGTTGCAAACTTCAAGAACTTGGTTGGATATGGGTTGGGGGGGCGTCCAGAGGAGGGGGCATCCCCGCACCGCATAGTGGTGGAAGCGAGTGTGACGCTCTGGGACAGGGTCAAGAAGTCGAGGGGTAGAAAGAGGATGAAGAGGGGATACATACACTTCGCTTTCTCATCCCCAGCTACCTGCACCTCCTCTTCGTAGTGGCTCTGGTGCGGTCGTTCCAGGAGCAGGTTTCTCTAAGCCCCTGGTTCGGTTCTCTGCAAGCGGGCATGCCTTTCGCTCCCCCAACCCTGCAGTCTGGGGGTTGCAGCCATCGATGCGGAGACTCGGGGGCCAGACCTTGGGTTCTTAGGGGAGAGGTAGCCAAAAGCGGATTTTCGCTACGGGGGGGGGGGGGAGGGGCGAAAGAAAGGCGGGGAGTGGGGGAAATGGGGGGGGGAGAGGAAAGAAGAGGAGACAGAGACAGAGAGACAGAGACAGAGAGACAGAGACAGGGAGAGACAGAGACAGAGAGAATATTCAGGTTAGCGTGTGTGTGTGTGTGTGTGTGTGCGTGCGCGCGAGTAGGTGTGCGAGCTTATGTGTGTGCCAGCGAGCGTGTATTTGTATGAAATGTTGATGCCCGTTCCGGGCTCCCTGATTCCAACTGCTTCCCACCTTTCTTCCTATCTTCTCCCTCCCTCCTCCACACCTCATTCCTTATCCCTCTGCCTCCCCCACCTTGGCCCCCAGCCGGCTCTGAGCCCAAACTACTCTTGCTCTGGCCCCGGGTGTCAGGGTCGTAGCTCTGGAGACGCTAGTGGGAGCCAGGGAGGAGACACGGAGCCTCCCACTTCACCCTATGAGTTGGAGGATAGAAGGCTAGAGTAGGGGGTTCGGACGAGAAGAGGGTTTAAGAAAGGCTATTTCCTGATTTATTTTTCTCATGGTAATTTGTCTTTGTGGTTGGGGCTGCCCATTCACTTTCAACTCACGTCGTGATGGAGCTCCAGAAGGGAGGGAGAAAGAGCGAGAGGAAAGGAGATGGGGAGAAAGGAGGGATGGAAAGAGGGGAAAAAAGTAGCAAGAGGATGCAAAGATGTGCAGGAGGAAGATCAAGAAATTGGAGAAAGTGAAAGGAAGAGAAAAGAAGCAAAAAGAGATGGCCATTGAGTCTGGAGAGATGAGGGGGGCAGGGAAGCTGGGCCATTTGCATTGTTACAAACTTTAATCTTGAGGAGAATTCACGCAAAATCCATCATATCTCGCTCCTAGGCTTGAGGGTCAGACCATCCTTCCCAGAGTTTGGGCTGTGTGTGTGTGTGTGTGTGTGTGTGTGTGTGTGTGTGTGTGTGTGTTGGGGGAGCGGTGAGAGTCACCCCGTGTCGTTCTTTCGGCCTTTGCTTTAGTCTTCATTTTTAGGTGGCAAGTCAGTAAATAAGGGAGGGAAAAAAGGAGTAGGACAGCGAGGAGCCGTCAGTGTAGGACTTCAGCGTGGCCAACTAAGGAAAGCATTATTACTCGCGAAAAGAAGTGTCTGAACCGACTGAAGAGCAGGTGGGCATTTCAGGAAACGAGTCCCTGATTTCTGCTACTGCAGGGTGGAGTCCAGTTTCGATCCTCCTCCGCTGTCCCTTCTCTTCCATGATGTTTCTTACTCTGCTTTTCTCCTTTTTCCTATTGCTTTCCATTTCTGCCCCTTTCACACTCTTTCCCTTCCTTCTCTCTTTATCCATTTCTGTTATCGCCACCATTATTCTCCCCCTCTCTTCAATTGTATAAGTTTTGGAAATGTGTGATAATTCCTATTATCTGAGCCCACGGCTTCCTTCCATTAGTGTAGTTTGAGGTAATTGCATTATGGATGGGTTCTTGAAGATTTTTAAAGCTCTTGGGGATTATTTTTGCCATCTTCCAGGTGACTTCAGTCACTTTCGCCATCCCCTTTTTAGTTCACTTTCTCAGTTCTCTCCTACCTTACTTCTTGTTCTCTCCCCCAATCTATTAATTCCTCCTTTATCTTTAGTCACTCATTTTTACTTTACCCTTTCACCTTTCTCTGTAGCCTTCAAAAGTATCCTCTCTTTTCTACTTTTGAGGAAATGACCTTGAAAAGGGGACTTGTGGGGAACCCAACCTTAGGAACTCAATAATTCCTACCCATTTAATAGAGGCAGGAAAGAACTTGTTAATACTTCAAATCCTAAATTTAGAGTCCAAGAGGAGATTGAAGGGGAAAGAAAAGATTTTTTCAGGGCCCTTCAAGAAGGTTAGTAAATAGAGAACAACAAGGTAAGGCAGTGCCCTCCTTACACTTAAGCCTAGCATGTGGGGTGAATATGGTAGATTCCTGGTTCTCACCTTAATTACCTGGAGAATAAGGAAATGAAGTCATTGCTCATTTAACTCTTCAATCTTGAGTATAGGCAGGAAGTCAATGAATGACTTCATTGAGTATAGGCAAGATTTAATTTGGGAATTGGAATGGGCTTTGTGGACACCCCTAACACTCCCACTCAGACTCTTATTTTGCAAATGAAAAAAAAACACAAAACAATTGGAGACTAAGGGAAGGAACTCACAGTCACACAGCTAGTTAAATGCTAAAAACTCAGAATAAAGCTCTATTCTCTCTCCCAACCCTGTGCTCTTTCCCTTATATCACATTGTCACCCATCTTTCTCCTCCTGATCAACATGTGTTGAGCTCTGAGAAGGACCTGCTACTATACTCTGGGTCTACAAGGAGATATAACAAATGATGCTGACCTTCTATGAATTTAAGAAGGCAACCCAGGAAACAGAACCTATTCATAATAAGATAATGTTCCTGTTGAACTAAAGTAATGATACAAGATGAATAAGCTAAGTACCAGATGAGTGTGGAGGACCAAACTCTAGGATAGTTTGGAAGAGAGGTGCTAGGTTTAGGGCCTTTAGAACAAATCTTCAGGATGAAAACAGGCCTGGACTTTAAAAGACCAGACAATAAGCCTAAAATTGGAAGAAAGAAAACCTACAGCTATGGATTGTGAACTGCTACCTTTTTATCTGACAAGAAGGGAGCATCTTTCCCTCAGCTTCTCAGAAAGTTGCTGGCATTCTAGCTGTGTGAAGATGTGAAGGATACTCCCCCATCCCACCCTTTGCTGATCACTGCTGAGAGGTCAGTCAGATCATGCCTATCATTAGAGAGAATTGCCAGCCACCTAAGTGCTATGATTTTAGGGGCACAGAATAGGTCTTTTGGCTTCAAAACAAAACAAAAAAATCTTCACTGGCTTGCCAGAAATTTACTACTTTAGGTTTTGACTCAAATTAGGTTCACTGAATGCCTATAGAAAAAGATACAGAGTACCCTGAAAAAAACAGTAATATGTGTTTCCTCCAATTTCCTAGGCAAAAACCTATCCAAGTTTGAGGTAGGAAGGTCTTTTTTGTTGAGGAGAATTAAGAGTAAGGTCCTAGGACTATCCCATTTCCAAGCCTTAGCAATAAGAGCTTCCACCTATGGAAACTGTGGGTGAGGGAGTCCCCTAAAAGATCACCCCCCTCTGAAAAAACACCACCTAACATTATCACCCTTACTTTCTGACTACTGGGAGGGCTCCCTGAATGCTGGGGATAGGAGAAATGGGCATGGGCAGCCTAAAGGTTAAAGGACTATTTTCATATCATGATTGTTGTGTTGTATACAAATTTCAAAAAATCTTAAAAGACTATTTTCATTTTCCTTTTAGTCTTTAGGATTCAGAAGCCTCACTGATTTTCTGTTTATGAGATAAGGAAAGAAAAGTTTGTGAGCTTCTAGATTAGGTTAGGGAAGATTCCTAGTTAAAATTTTGTGTGTCTTCTATGTAAAGAAAATAATCTAAAAGGAAAAGACATGAAGACAGATTTGGCAGTGGAAAGATTGGTTGGTGTGATTCCTCTCTGCAATTTAATTTCATCATTTGTAAAATTAGGAAGTCAAAATAGAACTCCAAGGGGTCCTTCCATTCTGAAGTCTATGACATTCTGGTCCTTAAAGATCTAGGGCTCCTTCTGAAGAAACTGAGGCATCTCTGTGTGGAATGGTAGACAGTAGTAGTCTGAGCCCCCAGTCAGACACACTGCTCAATGATGGCATCCTGAGCATGTGCTCAAATTCAAATGCTTTAACCACTTCCTCGTTGTGTGATCCTGAGCAGGTCACTTAATCTTCCTAATCCTCAATTTTCTTATCTATAAAATAGGGACAATAATATCAATCTTACAGATTTATTGTAAGAATTATATGTAAAAAGTGCAAATACCAGCTATTATGGTGATTATAATTATTACTCCAGTAAGGTCTCCTAACTTCTAGAAATACCACCTGTAGAATTACATTTTCATGATTCATTTTCCTGTGGAGTATATTCTTGATACTGGTGTACAACTGGGGATGAAATCTGAAAAGCCTTTGTCCTAGATGAATGATTTGCCAGCAATGTGGTCCTTGGCTTGCATTTAAACCATAGGACATATGAATTCTAGGCCCAGCTCTATCCCAGACTTGCTTTGGGAGCCCAGCCAAATGACTATTTTTTCCATTCATACAATGAGGAGAATTAGATCACTCCCTTCTTGCTTCATTGAATTCAGGAAAACTGGATATTTGTGAAAGTGCTCTAAGTTCTAGAGGGGAAAGGAAACTAGAATTGTCATGACAAAAAATGTTTAATTCCTAGCTGGTTTCTATTTGCCACTGAAAAAAGGCGCCAGGGAATACGGATATTTTAATATTAATCTGAATGGAACCTAGACAAATTTGAATGACTTTTGGAGTATGTGATGTTTTGGATTATCTGAATTAGTGTCACTTGTACAGTGGAAAGTGAAGTGCATTCTGTGTCAGAGGATTCAGTTCTGCCACTTATTAGAATCCTTTTGCCATTGTTCATCTTTCATTTTCAAAGAGCATCAATGACAGCACAAGTGATATCTTGACTTGTGCATGAATTAGATTAAAGTGAGGCTGAGTTGAACAAAGTCATCATCCCCACTCTTTTTTTTTCAGAGCAGGTTATGTTGTTAAGTCACAGTTTCTTCATCTATAAAATGGGAATTGGATCAAATCAAGTCCAACTGTAAACCTTTGATTCTTCTACTTCCTTCCATGGATGCAGATGAGTTGGTTGCAGTGATTTATTCTTAGGGTTTTTGCCTGGTGAAATCTTTACAAACCATTCACTTTCTCCAGTCAGTAAATAATTATTAAGTCTATTATCTTGATGGGTGTCATGAACAGTATAAAATTATATGACACAATAGTTCTTTCCTAAAGAAACTTGCCATCTTGTCATAGAGTCTTGGGGGTACATTTAGCTAGGGGAATAAGCAGAGTGGAGGGGGATAAACTTCAGATTATGATGCCCCATTGGAATGGTAGTTCTCGGAAATTAAATGGATGCCCGTCAGTCAGGGAATGGCTGAATAAGTTCTGGTATATGAATGTAATGGAATATTATTGCTCCATAAGAAATGATGAGTAGGCTGATTTTAGAAAAGCCTGGGAAGACTTACATGGACTGATGTTAAGTAAAGTGAGCAGAATCAAGAGAGCATCATACAAAATAGCAAGAGTATGCAATGATCAACTGTAATGGACTTAGCTTTTTTCAACAATGAGGTGATTCAAGGCAATATCAATAGACCCTTAATTGCCTCACTTGTAAAATGGGGACAGTAATAGTACCTATCTCACAGAGCTGTTGACTAAAGTGAGACAGTGTGTATGTAAAGCATCATATAATTCAAGTCATTATCCTCCCAACTCTAACAAAAAGTTAGATGAAGACTCACCAACGTCTTCCTTTCCCCACTTTGAAAAACAGAGGCTAACCACTTTGTTCTACTTCATGTGAAAACAGAAATAGAGACCATACTATTGAGAAAGGATGATAGTCATTTTTAGTTTTGTTGTTTCATTTTCAAAGACATCTTGACTTAATCTTACTTTGGATTAAAGTGAGGTAGAATTGAACAAAGCTGTCAACCTCACTCTTTCTGAGTCATGGAAGTCAAAATGACTGGTGATGGTCCAGGATGCAATGGATGACCTTAGCATTTTCAATTTCTGACCAAGTTTTAAGTGCTCTTCAACCACCTTCACGGTTTTTGGAAGAAATTGCTAGCATCTCAGCATCCCACCAGGGAAAGTCTTCACATGCTTGGGGTAGACATTCCCCTAACTCACTGACAGGTTTCCTGCAACCTGGCTTAGCCCGTCTGCCAAGATGGTTTACCAGGGTGTGACTGCTGCATATGCTGCAGTTTCTTGGAGTTACAGTGAGAGTTAGGTGAATTAGGTGAACACCAAAAGTGCATAAGAAGTCCTGAAAAGGGCTTAGCAAGCACTCATACCAGAGGTGCTTGTCCTCCTGAGCATCTCATCCACCCCAATTTTTCATTTTCACGTCCACTTCAGTGCACTGGACTCAGCTGTTTATCCTAAGGAGTCTGGTGGGAACTATTTCTTTCTCTGCCTGTCCATCTACCTCTAGATTTATGGGACTCCAATTACCATCCAATTACCTTTATTATACTCATCTTTAGAGCCACATGTGATTGCTTTGCTTTTAATCCTGTGACCACTGGTTCTCACAAATTAGAAGCAGTTAGTTTCGATGGAAACTTGGAGGGAAGAAGTTTTTGGTTCTAGTTATGTGTAAAGTAAAATGTAAAATGATTAAGTAAATCATTTCACTACCCTGAGTCTCTGTTAACTCATCAATAAAATAGAGAGAATAGCTCTCCAAACCTTACTGGATTGTTATGAGAATCAAATAGAAGCTTGTGACTTTTTAAATTGCAAAAGAAAGAGCAGTGATCTGGAAATTCAGCAAGAAGATAAGTGAGCTTTAAATGTTCTTTTTTCCCCCAATAAATGTTTTAGTTATGCTTTTCTTTTACAGCCTTGTCACTTCCCAATGAATCATTCTCACTACTCCAGAAGTTCCACCTTGTAACAAAGACATTTAGTTAAGTTAAACAAACCAATCACAGAACCATTGGCTATGTGTAATAATGGATTTCTCCATCCTTGGCTACCTTTTCTGAAAGGAGAAAGATGCATCTAATCATTTGTCTTCTGAATTTAAGGCTATGTTGCTTAGAATTCTGGTGTTTTTCAATGCTCTTTTTCTTTACAAAATTACCCATGTAGAGTTAGGTTCAAGATGCTCTCCTCAAATGGGAGTCTTATGTTCATTTACAAAATGATCACTACCATGTCTCAATAACATTGTCTCCGCCTCTATTTCAGAGGACAGAATGGTTAGCCTCCATTTTTAAGAGAGGGAAATTGAGGCATCAGAGAATCCTCATCCAACTTTTTGTTAGAATTGTGAGGATAATAACTTGAATTTATGTTTCATTTGAGACAGTAGCCCTGTAAGGGAGAGGCAATTACAATCTCCAGAATAAGATGCTATTCCCATTTTACAGAAGGAAAAAATTGAGGTCTATTCTGTATCGTTCCAGGCTAAGGTGCCTTCCCCACTACATACCACAATTCAAGGCAGTTTCAAAAAGGGATATGACTTTCTATCTAAATGCGTCTGGAGGTATGGAAAGAGGTAATAATGTTGGTTTCACCCAATTTGATTTCAAATTAAAAAGCATTTCTTAAGTGACTTGTATACATAAGACATTGTGTAAATTACTGGAGATGACTAAAAAATGATTCATGGCTGTTTTTAAGTAACATATGGTCAAATGACAAGGAATGAGATAAGTACACAAGTAGCTATAACAAGTTGTTATTTAGTTGTTTTCAGTCACGTCTGGTTCTTCATGATCCCATTCCATTTTTTTTAGAAAAGATACTGGAATAATTTGCTATTTTCTTCTTTAGCTCAGTTTGTAGATTTAGGAAACTGAGGCAAATTAGGTTAAGTGACTTGCCCAGGGGCACCTACCTAGTAAGTGTCTAAGATCAGATTAGAATTCATGAAGATGAGTCTCCCTGACTTCAGACCCACTACTCTATCCTATGTGTTGCCTAGCTGCACTAATGCAAGTTAGAAATTACTGTGTAAGGGAGATCAAATCAAATGATTCTGGAGATTGGAAAGGGGAGGAGGAACTTCTCATCGAGGGGAACAAGGAAAAGTTTTATGGAAGAGGTCATATCTGAGCTGGGTCTTTTAAAGAAAAGGACAGATTTCAGTGGGTGCAAGGTGGAGGGAGTTCATAATGCTTATTTGTCTCAAGCACTGTGCACATTTACTAAGTATGTGCATATTTACTATGTACACAGGCACTGAGGCTACAAATTCAGAATTGAAAACAATTCCTGCCATTAAGGAGCAAAACAACTCATATGGGGAGTAATCTTTAAGGAGAGGTTTTTGAGTCTGGAAAATTACAGGGATGGTGAATGGGACCTTAGGGCAATAGGTTGATACACCCTTTTTAGACACAATGGTGGTATTGATTTGATTGTGGTTCCAGAACTGGGAAGTGACTTTAGACTTCGAATCAGGAAGATAAAACTTCAAATTATACCTCATCTATTGACTAACTGCTTGATCCTTAGCAAGTCTTAATCTCTTTGTGCCTCAGTTTCCTCATCTGTAAAATGATAAGATTGGATTCTGTGGACTTCTGTGGTCCTTTCCACCTCTGATCCTATGATAAATCTGGGGAGGGGGTGGCAGTGAAGAATTTTGGATAGTGGGAACAAAGTAACTGTTGAGAAGATGGGAAGAGATGCCAGGTGAATAAAGTGAAGTGTTGTTGGAGTTGGGCAACTCAGCAGTCAGAAGGGGAGGGACAGGACTTCTGGAGATGAAAAAGTCAAGTCTTCTAGGACAGGATCTAAAAATGGCAAGTTGTAAAATTTGACTGGAATAAAGAGTATATGAGTGAAAGAGAAGAGAGTAATAAAGTTAGAGGAAGAGGTTGGGATCGGTCCATGGAACACCAAGGTAAGAGTTTCTATTTTATCATCTATCATCTAGGGGAACCAGGAAAGATTTCTAAAGCAGAAAAGTGAGACTTGTTCATTAGGAAAATTTCTTTACACTGCTGTAAGGTTTGTGTTGAAGAGAATAGAGGGTAAAAACAGGGAGGGCAGCTAGGAGACTGTTATAATGTCCAAGCTAAAGATGAGGAGTCTGAAAGTAATGGCTGTGACCACAGGAGTGGAAAAGAAGGCATGGATATGAGAGATATTGCGGAGGTAGGGCATACTGGGCTTGAAAACTGATCACGTGGGAGGGAGGGATAGTGAAGAATCAAAGATATGTCTGAGATTCAAGCCTGAGTGAATGGTGCTGCCTCCTGCAGAAATAGACTTTGTAAGAAAGAGCATGTTTGAGGATGATGGGGCAGGTACTTCCTCCAGGAAAGAATGATGAGTTCATTTTGGAGCTATCTGAAGCACCAGATGGGTTCATGATAAGTTAGAATCCTAGAATGTCAAAGCTGGAAGAGATTTTTAGCAAAAAGCTTCTTTTTCCGGATGAGACCCATAGACATAAAAAATAATAATTGGCAGAGTAATAATAATTTACAGAGCAGTGTAGTTTATCAAGTGTTTTGTAAAATACATTCATTCTCTTTCACACAATAATGTTTGGGCATTAGACAATATTGTCTCCATTTGACAGATGAGGAAACTAGCTTAAATTAGGTGACTTGTCCAAGATCACAGAGCTAGTATCAAATTTTAAGAAGCTAGGTCTTTCTGTCTCCAAGTCAAGTGCTCCATTCACTCTGCTAGACTGCCTCAAATAACTTGCCCTCGGCACAAAGCTAATTAGTGGCAGAACTGGGACTGGAACCTAGGTCTCCTGTGTAAATCAATTTTTTGTAAATAAACTGCTCAATATGCTAGGGAAACTGTGACTTAAAGGAACCCTCTGGTGAATTCTTTTGTAATGGAAATAATCATCTCCTGATACATCATTTTGTAGGGTTCAGATATCTGTATTTGAATTTGCTTAAAATAGGGCATGTAGTACAGTGGCTCTTGGGTCTATTTAAGGTCATGAAACTGATAGGACTTTTCAGCTTGGGCTCCAGAAGATGAAAACTAGAGAATTGGCCCCTTGTTGCAGAATTCTGTGGCACAGCCTTCATTTCTGCATCTCAAGCTTTCACAGATCTTACTCTCACTGAAGAGATGTCAAGTGCAAATTTTCAGCTGGTCTGGTTGACTGATTTCTGCGTTGGCAGGGAGGGAGGGTAGATTTCTCTGGCAGCCAATGGAGAAGGGGAATCATATCTGCTCCAACCAGACAGAAAGGCCCAGAGAGGCTTTCTGGTTTGGCCTGGCTGCAAAGCCACAACTAGAACCCAACCCAAACCAGTTTTTTGGTCATCTACAGTAGATTCCCTTAGATGGGAGAAGAGGCTCTTTGCAAAGGTGGCTCTATCAGAAGGGAGCCTAGCAATTCTAGCAGTTCTGAGGCACCACCTTCTCCCTTCATCCCTGTGGTTCTATTTCTACATTTTGCTTTACTGAGCATTAGAAAGATGAAAAGAGAACCTGCAGATTGCTCTGTCTAATCCCGTAATTATCGGGGAACTCATGATGAGAAATTATAACGCTCTGTAGCTTTCACAGGGTGGAAAAAAATGCTTCCTTTTTCTGTTTGCTGCTAGACACCTTTGAGAAGGCAGCCTGCTGGGAATCCTTGGAATACATGGGCCCCTGAGAGAATAAGCTTGAATATTTCTCAGAGAGCAGGGTCCCTGGAGTTTCCCCTTCCCCTGACCCTTAGTCCTGAAGTGGAATCATTGTATTCCATTTTCCTGGGTAATAAAACCTTTAAAAAGTAATGTTGGGTCCTAGGGCACTACCCTCATTGATCCAGGTTTAATGAGTATGACTTCATGAGACAGCAGGCAGGAGACTAGTTTAATTTTGGAGGCTTAATGATATTAGAGTATCTTCCTTTGTGAACCCAGCAAGTTTCCCTTTCAATCCTGTGTGTTTTCTTGCTTGTGAAGAATTATTAGTTGGACAATGACTAGTGATCATCTATTTCCCATCTCCACTGAGAACAGAGTTAGAAGAGATGGCATTCACTAGATAGATGACCTTAAACAAATTATTTACCCACTCTGGATCTCAATTCTCTCATCTACAAGAATGAAGGGAAGGATTAAATTGACTCTAATATTTTTTTCTGGTTTTCATATTGCATGATTTTTTATTAACTGGAGAGATAGTCAACTCTTGCTTTTCTACATAGGGATTATATTCTATGGATTTTTTGGTGACAAGTGCTTCACTTTAGGCTGGCTTCTCTCTGTCACCCAGCACCTGTCTGCCCCCCTCTCCCCACTCCTCTGTCAGTCACCGAGAGCTCACTGATTGTAGATCTATTTTGGTATCAATCAAAGTCGAGCATCGACAGGAAGATAAACCTACTGCAAATATATATGATGCATCCTAGAGCCACGTATTATATATACCACAATGTGGCCACCATTTTGGGTGATCTATGCATGGCTCCACTTTCTTAGCACAAATAATGGGAAATCTGCAGTATTATCAAGTTTAATGGCAAAGATGAGATACCAGGAAGAGTGCCGTGTTTGGTAAAGAACTACCTAGATATGGAGTCAGAAGATTGGTTTAAATCTCCAGTTCTGTAATTTACCTAGGTGTCACTTCTCCCTCTCTAGAGTTCAATTTTCTTCTCTGTAAAGAAGAAAGTTCATTCCTTAATTTAAAAGGAATGCAGAGGTCATCTAGCGAAAAGCCCACATTTTATAGATGAGGACACAGCCCAGATACTGATTTGCCTCAGGTGTCACAAGTTGTACAGGATAACTATGAGGTGCAAGTGATAGATAACCCAGCCTGGAGTCAGGAAGACTTCTCTTCCTGAGTTCAAATATAGCCCCAGACACTTATTAGCTGTGTGACCCTAAGCAAGTCACTTAGCCCTCCTTGCCTCAGTTCCTTACCTGTAAAATGAGATGGAGAAGGAAATGACAAACCACTCCACTGCATTGGCCAAGAAAACTCCAAATGGAGTTACGAGGAATTGGGCATGACTGAAAAAATGGCCAAGCAACACCAACAAACAACCCCAAAACAGCAAGTGTTGACCCTCTGAGACAGTATTCTTTCCTCTCTGCTGTTCAAGGAACATTATTTAGCACTTTCTATAGTAGAAGTGAGGATGTAAAACCAAAACAATGATGAGAGTCTCTGAACTCAAATAGCTTAAAGTGTAAAGATACCATTGGCCAGAAGTGTCATACAGGTGGCTTGGCCACAGCCCTCCAGAATTCAGCATGAATCAGATTAAAATGTAACTGGGAAATATTTAACAAAATAAATAAAAACAAAGTGGAATAATGTTAATGTGGTTTTCTAAGTCAATGTGCATCTTGTAGAGATCCTCATGGATGATCCCTTCCAGGGCTAAAAGTCACTGCATCTCAAGACTGGAAGGAACTTTTGAATACATCTAGTCCCTTCCAAATTCTATCTGAATTGTGTAAATAGGAGAGAACTTGCTTGTGTGCAGTTTAAATCCATCACTATCCCATCACCCTCCTCTTCTGTGTTTTGAGTTTGAGGCCCTCCACTTAATCATTGTTCTCAAGCTTTCCATGGGATCAGAGTATAGGAGATAATAAAAGGAGAGCAGACATCTCTTAATTATTCAGGGACTGACAGATCTAGTATGTGGATTATTCAGGACCCCTGGACACCTCTCTCTGGAGCCTGCACAGCAATTCCTCCTTGCAGAGAACTCAAGTGTCTAGGCTTCCGGTAACTCAATCAGCAGTAAGAAGGTGGGGAAGATCTTATCACTTAATGCAAACTCTTGTTTTCCAGCCAAATGCTCCCCAATCCCCACTCAGGTGCCTGGGAGAGGCGGGGCCTCTCCCTAGCTGAGTCCACTTTGAAACTGTAGAGGCAGCTTGTGTGTGTGTGTGTGTGTGTGTGTGTGTGTGTGTGTGTGTGTGTGT